>JAFIRS010008505.1:0-16538 GCA_018342105.1 Gonioctena quinquepunctata
CATAGGTAAGGAATAAATTCATTTTGAGCGTTTTTATGTATTTGTTTAAAAAAAACTGAAACTGGTCGATTTCTATTGTCAATTTGACAATTTACAGTATGACTAGCGGACCCGACAGACGTTGTCCTGTCCAAATTTCTATGTTCCCTAAAATGTGTTTCCCGAAAACTCTCGTCCGCGTAGAATTTCTTTTTTTTATGTTTTCCTTTATATTGTTCCATCTAGATTATGCTTTTGACTCCTTCCGCTTCCTGTTGTCCCGTTATCTCGTTTTCCCGCTATCCCGTTATCGCATTTTCCTGTTACCCCTTTTTTTCTTTATCCCGTTATCCCGTTTTCCTTATTCCCTTATCCTGTCATCCCGTTATCCCGTTTTTTCCGTTATCCGTTATTCCCGTTATCCCATTATCCCGTTATCCCATTATCCCGTTTTCCTGTTATCCCATTTTTTCTTTATCCCATTTTTCTTTTCCGTTTTTCCCTTATCCTGTCATCCCGTTTTCCCGTTTTTTTGTTATCCCGTTATTCCCGTTATCCCGTTATTCCCGTTATCCCGTTTTCCTGGTATCCCATTTTTTTATTATCCCGTTTTCCCGTTATTCCCTTATCCTGTCATCCCGTTATCCCATTTTTTTCGTTATTCCGTTATCCCGTTATCCCGTTATCCCGTTTTCCTGTTATCCCATTTTTTCTTTATCCCGTTATCCCGTTTTCCCCTTATCCTGTTATCCCGTTTCCCGTTTTTTCTTATCCCGTTATCCCGTTTTCCTGTTATCCCTTTTTTATTATCCCGTTATTCCCTTTTCCTGTAATCCCGTTTTCCCGTTTTTTTTTCTCGTTATCCAGTTATTCAATTATCTAGTTATCCCGTTTTCCTGTATCCCATTTTTCCTTTATCCCGTTTTCCCTTATCCTGTCATCCCGTTTTCCCGTTTTTTCGTTATCATGTTATTCCCGTTATCTCGTTTTCCTGTTAACCCGTTTTTTATTTCCGTTATTCCTTTTCCGTATCCAGTTATCCCGTTTTCCCGTTTTTTCATTATCCCGTTTCCAGTTATCCAATTATCCAGTTAGCCCGTTATCCCATTTTCCTGTTATCCCATTTTTTCTTTATCCCGTTATCCTGTTTTCCCCTTATCCTGTTATACCGTTTTCCCGTTTTTTCGTTATCCCGTTATTCCCGTTATCCCGTTTTTTCTATAGAATAAAAAAAAAATAGGGGTTTATCGTAGAAGGGTGAAAATTAAGAGTAATATGAATTTTTTTATTCTAAGTCATGACAAAATAAAAATAAAAATATTGCCAACAAAATAGGGGTTGATCGTAGAAGGGTGAAAATGTAGGGTTGTATGTATTTTTGAATGCTGTATCATAAAAAAATAAAAACAAAAAATGGTTTCTAAAAAATAAAAATAAAAATTAAGGGGTGGACCACCCTTAACATTTAGGGGGGTGATTTGTGAATCTAAACCATCCCGGGCGCCACCCAAACGCATACAAAAAAAATCATTCAAATCGGTCCAGCCGTTTAGGAGGAGTTCAGTGACACACACGTACAGTAGAATTATATATATAAAGATAATATTACCTTTTTGCATCGCCTCAAAAATTTTGAGTGAGAAGGGGGGTCATGTGTTCTCTTATTAGCAATATTAAGTTTTTCAAATTGGTGCAATTTAAACTGAGAAAATTTATTTTGAAAATTGTAAAATTTTGATACATTATGTAGAATGAAGGAAATAATGTATTTTCCAATTTATTTTACAATTAAATTAAATGTTCAAAATGACCACCATTCACTTCTTGACAATAAGCAAGTCAATCGTGGAATTCTCGAACAACATTTTGTAGGACCTCAGAGGTTATGTTGTTAATTTCTTGCGTTATCCTAACTTTCAAATCTGCAATATTGTCTGGTCTATTGAAATATACTTTTGATTTTAAATAACTCCATGAGAAATAATCGAGAAGAATAAAATCGGGGAATCAAGGCGGCCATTCAATCGTTCCACGTCTTCCAATCCACCTATTGGGAAAAACTTTCAAATACTCTCTAACAATACGTTTGTAATGCGGTGGAACTCCGTCTTGTTGGTACCAAATTGATCTATCTATTGCATTTGGATCATTAACATCAGGAAAAAGTCTTTTTAATGTAGGCTGTAAAAAGTTCATAAAACAATCTAGATAAACCTCACCATTAACTGTGCCTTCAAAAAAATGGGCCAATAATTTTATTGTTAATGATACCATCCCAAACGTTCACTTTTTTAGGATATTGTGTGTGAGCCTCACACATCCAATGAGGATTTTCTCTGCTCCAATATCTACAGTTCCAATTAAATAAAAAGTAGCTTCATCAGAAAAAACAATTTTGTTTGTGAACTGCAAATCTGCTTCCATTCTGTTCCTCATGAGTTCACAGAATTGTTGCCTTCTAACAAGATCATCCTCATTTAACTCCTGAACCAACAGAACTTTATAAGGATGGTATTTTTCTTTATGTAAAGCTCTCAATATCGATGTTTTACTTACATCATTGTCGGCGGCAAGTTGTCTACTTGTCATATGCGGATTTTTCTCAATCGCTAACAGTACATCTAACTTTTATCCTCATCCAATTTAACATTTCACGAAATTTTGTTTCTATTCATAATTGAAATGTCTATTCTCTGAGTTTCGGATAAATGAGTCATAGTTAAATCAAATACACAAGCAAATATTTTTCAATACACTGACGTGTGTCAGCAACTTATAAAAAATATCAAAATAACAGTAGTCTACTAGATTGACATAACATTATTTTTGTGGGTTTTGTGAATGATTTTTAAAAAATCAAAAGAATATTTCAATAGACCAGACAATATTGCAGATTTGAAAGTTAGGATAACGGAAGAAATCAACAACATAACCCCTGAGGTCCTTCAAATTGTTGTACGAGAATTCCAAGATCGACTTGCTTATTGTCAAGAAGTGAACATTTAATTTAATTGTAAAATAAATTGAAAAATACTTCCTAAACATTATGTGACATTATTTCCTTCTTCCTACGTAAAGTATCAACATTTTTCATTTTCAAAATAAATTTTCTCAGTTATGATTGCTCCAAATTTAAAACTTAATATTGCTGAACATAGAATGAAAATCCCTTTCTAAAAAGGTACGTGCCACACGATCCCCCTTCTCATTTAAAATTTTTGAGGAGGTGCTCATAATTCAGAGGGGGTGAAGAAGGGGGTAATATTTTCATACTGTAAATTGTCAAATTAACAATAGAAATCGACCTGTTTCAGGTTTTTTTAAACAAATACATAGTAACGCTAAACATTAATTTATTCCATACCTATGGACCGCACTGTATATGTTGAGTTGGGGTAAGGATTCTACTTGTCACGATGTTATACATTGATAAAGCGTTTGTTAAATATACTGAAAGGTACTCAGAAAAAATAGTTACCTATTCGGCGATAAGAACATTGAAATTATGAAATAAAATTGATACAATAAATCCACATGAAAACAAAATTATATAACATCAATTTTCAAAACAGAAAAATTACACTGAAATTAAATTAAAAAATAAACTATAAGTTTTTGTGTGTTAAGAAAAACTGTTTCTTCTAGTATTGACATTGTAGTAATAATAATGAACGCCTTTATTTTCCAAAAAACAATAGATTACCAAGTAACAAGACTATTGTGAAAAAAGAGTGGGGAGTCATCGGAGCTTGAAGCACACTCTCTTTCAAATTGTGTCTTGTTTGAATAAGTAAATCATTGAGTCTCTTAAACAGAAAAGGTTGTACATGGAGAGCAGGGTTAGTGAACCGTTTCCCCTTTTAACTATAGCAATGTGATTGATAGCATATATTTTTCTTGTACATTTTCATGATGCAAAATTCACCGAAAAAAAAAAAAATACTATCGAGGTACTCGCATAACAAAGAGTAAATACAGACGGCAAAAAGGAAACCTATTTTTCTATGAAAAACTTCAAACGCATTTTCTTACACGTTATTCGCTGAAAATGTACAGCTTAACGATTTTCTACCAACCAAACAAGCGTACCTATTATGGAAAGTATTCACTTAATTTCGTATGTGGTCATTGTTATGTTGATTTGGAAGCTAACGGCAAAACTCAACTCTTGCGGGACGATTTTGAAGTTGTGAATTCGCTTTGTTGTGAATTAAAAGCTTCACTGTTTTCGTAAACATAACCTAGCCAACATTTATTTAGTATTATCTTCGGAATTTCTGAGATATTCGTCAATATCAGTCATTTCGGGTAGTACATGCCTTATACAAGGTTCTTCTGTTGTTATCTTTTTAAAAACTCCATATGGAGGCAGTCATTTACAAATCAAGGGTTGCATTTAAATGAGAATATTTTCAATTATCTATATCTCGATTATTCTGGGACTACCTTATAGGCGATTTATGGTTATAATGTTATCTTGGATCCTTCAAAAGTGTTCTTGGTTTTTGGCGTGAAAAATAAAACATTTTAGTCGGTAAAATTGCCTAATTTTGTAGTTGACAGAATTTTTCAAGAGGAAACCATGAATAAAAATATACTTTATTTGAAAGATCTTTTGATTTTGATTGAATAATTATTTCAAATCAGTTGAAAAACTATTTTTCGTTATTTAGGGACAGATACCCTCAATTAATTGGAAAATTTCACTCATGTGTCAAAATGTCCATAAGAAGTGTGGAATTATCGCTGAACTACAGTGGTAATCCACCTACTATATGGATTATCGCTGTAATTCAGCGCGCTAGGTGACAATTCAACTGCCGTGACAATATTGCTTACAATAATTGTAGTATCAACTATAACAATAAATTATATGAACCTTTTTGTATTTTTGAAATTTTCTACCGAATTGAAAAAACTGCACTCGGTTATTTTTTTCGTTGTTTCAAAAAATTTAAGCTTTGAAAAAACGAAAAAAATAAACTCGTGCAGTTTTAAAAAGAAAGTTTTTTTTCAGAATTATCGGTAATTTTTAAAGCACTTATGGTATCCCCGAAAATTCCATATAAAATATCGTCTGAATATTCTTTGGGTAGGTATAGGAACTCTACTTTTCATTTTTTGGCTGTAGAAATTTGCCGAGAAATTTGCTAATGCTTTTAATCAGAAAATTTTATATAATAAACATGATAATTTCAATAAAATTCACCGGCATTTATTTAACATGAAACTTCCAGAATTGTTAATTATGACTTTACTTTTTTACAAGCTCTTATTTAGTTTCACCTGTCCCGGTGTCTGTCTGTTTTTCTGTAATCAAATCTTGCAAGTTAAATTTGACCCGCTTCGAGTTGCCCGATTAACGTGAAATTTGGCAGGTGTTCATAGTTCAATGCATTATGGAATTTTTGTTAGAGAAATGGCGGCTCTAAGATGGCGGACGAGATTTGTGTTTATGGTCCGATTCGACTCGACATTGGTATGTGGGGGTTTTCGGGGTCGAGTATTATGAATTTTTTGTCAAAATTCATAAAATAAAAATGGCGGCTCCAAGATTGTCGATGATCTCTGTGATTATGGTACGATTCTATTGAAAATTCGTATGGGGGGGTTTTCGGGGTCGAAGATTATGATTGTTTTGTCAAAATTCATAAAATCAAAATGGCGGCTCTGTGATTATTGTTAGAAAAGTTTTTTTTCAATAATTATTTTATTCACCTAATGATTCCTCATGATGTGTTTGCATGAAAAATGAACCGCAATGATTAATTTGTTCTGTTTGCGAATATTTAAATTTTGTGTGAGATATAGGGGTAGTTTTTCACTATATGGAGAGAGTACAGATAGTCCCTAATAATGTATTTGCATGAAAAAATTACCAGCAACGATTAATTTGTTCAATTTACAGATATTTCAATTTGAGGGTGAGATATTGGGGAGGGTCACAAATTATTTCATTATCTCAAGCGTGACTACAAATTCCTAATAATATGTATTTTTATGGAACATTAACCAGCAACGGATAATTTGTTCTATTTACGAAAATTGCAATTTGGGGTTGAGATATTGGGGTAGTTTTTGGTTCACAAATCATTTCACTATATGAAGCGAGTTTCTAATAATATATTTACATGCATAAATCACCATCAACGAATTATTTGTTCTATTTGCGAACATTGCAATTTGGGGGTGAGATATTGGGGGTCACAAATTATTTCACAGTAGAACAAACTTCTATAGTTAAAACGTATTCGTAATAAATCATTGGTGAGACCGGACATATACGTCTTTTTTGAGATATACTTGCTCTATTTGGGCTGATCCGACAGGTGTCACTAATTTTTATTACCATAGGCAGATAAGGTTGAAATGAAATAAATATACATTTCGTCTCATCATTGATTTATTGCCAACGTCGGCATCTCAAAACGCTTGCACTTTAATAATGTATTGGCATGAAAAAATCAACAGCAACGAATTATTTGTTCTATTTGCGAATATTTCAATTTTGGGGTAGTTTTTTGAGTCAGAAATAATTTCATTGTATATTGCGTGTAGAGTGAGTCCAAAATAATGTAATGGCATGAAAAAGTTACCGGTATCTGTTTATCCCATAACTATTCCAAGCCTTTAATTATTGGGCTAACTAATTAATTCGTGTGATCGAACTTCATCAAGAAGATACCAAAATTTAGTTACTTACTCATCAAAACATTTCCAACAATGGCCATTTTCAGTTCGAATCACAGGCCAACAACAAAAATATTTGTAAAAACTTTTTGAACCAATTTACCTAAATCTCATATATTTTTGGGTGGTGAAACCGTATTGCGAGCCAGTTTTTTTTTATCACTGACGATTCTCTTCCAATAGGACATCAATTATATATATTTCAAAAAAAAAGGGAACATTTTAAATGTTTTTTTTTAATTAAGTTATCAAGTTACAATTGTCACGTACAATATCATTAAATAATAATTAAATGTGAATATTAGATGCTTATTTTTTTTGTATTTCCTCTGCCTCTTTTCGGTGAAATTTCTTGCATAGCTTTTTCTGCGATAGAAAGCATTTTTTTGTTATCTGTGAAGTGACAACAGTAATCACCCATCATTTTGGTATTCCAGCGCCCCTGGTATCGTTTCTCCGTTTCTTCTGATAAAACCGTTCCCCTTGCTCTTCACTCACATCACCCAAGTTTTCAGGGAAAAACCAAGATGATTATGCAAGAAGTGGGCTTTGAGGTTCATCAGACAACCAAGAGTTTCGAACTTGTTTATCATATTAGCTACAATACATTTATAGTTAGGGGCTTTCACATTGCCCAAAAACTTGTCACAACTTCTTTAAATGCTATCCAAGCCTCCTTTTCCTTTTTATTCGTCGTTGCTTCGAAGTTGGAATCGAACATCAGTTTACAAATATCAGGCCCAACAAAAATCCCTTCTTTTAGTTTAGCTTCTGATAAATGAGGAAATTTACTACACAGTCACCATCTTCAGGCTAAGCTTTAACAAATTGTTTCATTAAGCCCAACTTTATGTGAAGTGCTGGCAGAAGAATCTTTTTGGGATCTACTATAGTTTCATGCAAAATATTCTTCGTGCCGAGTGTCAAAGTTTTTCTTACGGGCCATTGTTTTTTGGACCAATGTTGATCCCTTGCTCTGCTGTCCCACTCACATATAAAACATGGAAACTTTGTAAACCCTTTTTGTTGACCAAGGAACATGGAGACAACTTTTGAATCTCCACACAGCATCCAATCATGAGCTGTATAGTTAATTTTCTGTAAAATTATATTAAGATTTTCGTAAGTTTCCTTCATGTGAACTGAATGAGCAACAGGCAATGAAGCATAACTATTTCCATTATGTAATAATACACCTTTTAAACTTGTTTTTGATGAGTCTATAAAAAGCCTCCAATCTTCTTCCTTATTCTCAATGCCAAATTCATTCATTAGACTTCAATATCATGGCAGTAAACCAAATCCTGTTCCTTAGCAAACTGTCATTCTGGTTCTATAATGGTAAATAGATGTTCCAGAATCCAATAAATGTTTTTCTTTTAGTCTAGAACCAAGTAGTTCTGCTTTTCCTTAGTCAAACCCAAATCTCTCACTAAATCATTTAACTCAGCTTGTGTAAACAATTGTGGTTTTAAATTTTCTTGAGAACATTTGAAATCATCATCACTTGAAGTTGTATTCATTGAATTCGGGACTAGACTCTGGGGGCACAAGTCCCGGTCCATGTTCTATCGGCCGATCAACTGAAGTATGGTTACGATAGACAATTCCTTTCTTATTTTTAGAGTTATATCCAGAAACATCTATTCTGCAAAAAAAACAATTGTTTTGCTCTCTCCATACCATCGGTATTGCAAATTTAAAAGCTTTCTTCTCTTTCTTATACCACTTCCTAAGATCGTCGACACAAATATAACATACTCTGTGAGGAACCCAGCTTTTATTTTGATTACCGATTTCTAAACTAAAATATGCAAAGTATACTTTTTTTACAAAGTAAGTAATGTTCCTTTGATGTTTTTTAATTACAAAGTCACCACATATATAACAAAAAGCGTTAGGAGAGTTTTTACAACCACGATTAGCCATTGAAAAGTGAATGAAAAGTACATAGGTTAAGCACTGCAACTCGAGGTTATATTAACTAGAAGAAAACAAACTGCTGTGTACTTTACCAGAACTACCAACCTCATAACCTTATAACATTTGATTTTATTGCCAACCTTATAACACTAAATATATTCCAACTAATATTTTAATAATTAAAATATTTTTTGTATCTATTTTTAAAAATAATTTATATTATTTAATATGTTAAAATGTGAAAATGTTGGGTGATACGACTTTTTTATTATTATTTTCCCGAAGCAGCACACCAAATAACGCAGGAATTAGCTAAAATTATTAAAAAAGTTTTTTCATCGCTGGCCTGGGATTCCGATAAATTTTATAAATGACCAAAAGAAACCGTTGTTGCTGTCACACCCGTATCACCGTTTATGATTGATTCGGGCTGGATAGGTTCTAAGGGATTGGAAATTTCTTCTGGTAACTACAAGACTTCCTTAGATGAGAATTTCTTGAATTTCTTTGAATTTCGAATTTCTTTGAATTTCTTTGTCAATTATGACTTTATTTTGTACCTAATAATTCCTAATGAATTATTTGCATGAAAAATTAACAGCAACGATTAATTTGTTCTATTTGCCAATTTAGTGCGTAATATAGGGGTAGTTTTTTATCACAAATTATTTCACCTTCTAATTCCTTAGATGATAATTTCTTAAATTTATTTGAAATCATTTGCTAAGCTTTACAATTCTCCTTGACAGTAACGGAACACTAAGAAGGAACTCAAAAAATTACTTATCTACCATTGAAACGTTTTCCTAGTCTCATATTCGGGAATCGAAAAAACCTGTATAGTTTAATTGTGAATGGTTCATAATTTTGTTAAAAACGAGTCTGACGCAACTGTTTTTCAAATGACATTTTACTCGAGGCTAATGATTCGAAACTACAATAAAAATTTAATTCCAATGAAGCAGTTATCTAGTATGATGAAAATATTATTACCTTGTGGTTGTTTGAATTTTCATGAGGACGACGCTTTATAAATTATGTCCGCCTGATATTGCCAATGCAATGTCGTAATTACACCATAAATTAACAGAGGAGTATTCGCGTTCACAAAAATTGGAAAACTAAATTTCATTTTTTTGTTCCTTTAGCGACTTATGATTTACTTTATAATAGATAAATCGTAAAATTCGTTTTGGGAAGTGTTGCTCCTTGAAACGAACATTCGATTGTTAATTTTATCTTCACCGCAATTAGGGAGACATATTTCTGAAATCCGGTTCTGAATTTTAATAAATTTTCAAAAAACATTAGTAATCGATCAAAAAACCATTCGTCTGGACAATCATTTAACAATTAACAAATTCAAAAGTTTGTTAACCTACCGTAGAGATAATAACATGTTTCGTAAGTCTGTTAAAATATTATTTGTCATGTATCGATATCTAGTGATATTTACTTGAATTTCTGGTTTTCGAGAGGATGTTAAGCTTATCTAGCCTATTTCGCAAATAGCTACTTTCCCAATCGGAGTTTAATCAACAATCACTTGGAATTTGGAGCTGACTTTCGTAAACACTTTGAACAAATATATGATTCTTTGCTCAAATATATGCGCCATCAAACATCGAATCATTGTTGAATAATCGAAAACTATTTTCTTCGATCACATCAACTACTGAATGTTGTTTAAGAGTTAATTAATTGCACAATGCGATAAAATTCAATTGAATTATCTTTCGACAAAGTACCAACAAAAACTTGACGAGGTGAAATAAGTGATGGAACCTGCAGAATACTTTGGAGATTAATATAGGTTTCAGATACTTCAGGAGCCAACATGTGGAATCACAAATACTAAAGCCCGTGACACACATGGCCGCCGTTCCAACATTAGCTCACTAAAGTAGGTTAGAGCTTACATATTAGACGAAAAAAAAAAACGATCGTTTTATTGGACGTCGGCGGTAGCTGGGCAGCAGTCGAGTGCCACTGGAGCCGACGGAACTTTTACCGTCGCAGTGAACTAGTGGTCCACGTTACCAAATGTACGTTCACACACACAGCGTTTATTCTACCGTTTAAGTTATTTGTTAATTGTGATTTGAACTGTATTCTTGACAGTTTTTCAATATATGCATCAAAAGTTTCGAGGACATGAGTGACATAGATAATAAAATTCTTATTTCATTAGTACAAGAGAGACCTGTACCATGGGATAAAACCCTTGACATTTTTAAGGATCGAAACGCTACGAGAAACGCTTGGCTTGAAGTTTGCCTTGGATTGCGAAGGTACTTCGATCAGTCAGAAGAAAACGAGAGGAATAATTTTGGTATGTCCATATTTCCTCACACACTAGAAAATTTCCAAGAACGGTTCGGTTTTAATTGTTGGGTTGGGATTTTAGGGGACAGAATTTTAGGCCCTATAATTTTTGACGGTGTCCTGACAGGGGCTAGATATCTAAGTTTCCTCACGCAGGAAATTGAGCATTTCTTGGACGAAGTTCCATTAATAAATCGAGTTGGATTATTTTATCAACAAGATGGTGCTCCACCACACAACCTGAGGGCAGTTACGGAATATCTGCATGAAACATACAACGAAAACTGGATTGGAAATATGGGTCCAGTTAGGTGGCCGGCGAGGTAAAATAGGGTTGTTTTCAATTTATACCTTTATGTATTCCTTTTTAAAAAACTTCAGGTCACCCGACCTTACGCCTCTAGATTTTTTTTATGGGGATCTATTAAAAACGAGGTTTATGATGTACCTCCTGCCACACGACATGAATTAGAGGACAAAGTAAGAGCAGCTATTCATAGAATTACACCAAGACAGTTGATAAACGTTGTAAGAGCAACAATAAGAAAAGTTCGCCTCTGTCAGCAACAAGATGGAGGTCACTTTGAATATCTGGAACCCTAAAGATATGTAAATAAGTACTTTCAATATAAATATTTCATTTTCAACAGGTGCTTCATTTTAGAAAAGTTCTAACGTTAACGTATTTTCAGTTTTTTATCGAAAGTTTTCTTACAACCTAATAGAGTGCGGTATCAAATTAATCGAAATAAAATGTTTTTTTTCCTAACCCGACGAGCCACCATGTTGCCAAAAAAAAATGTAATAAAAATTTAAAAAAAATAAATTTTAAAAAAATTTTTTAAATTTTGGAAATTTTTTTAACCCCTAAAAATTTATTTGAAAATAAAATAAAAAACGGTTACAAACAGTAACAAATGATACATGGTTGTATTTTAAATGTCATATGGAGACAAAAAAACTGAAAATATACCAGGTGTCCCATTTAAAAATCGAAAGTTCATGTCACTTCCGGTGAATCCAGAATTTGCATGAAGTTGAGTTACTTGTCAAAAAATGCAGTTTTATGCATTAAACAAATCCTCCAAATTTCATTCCATTATCTCCGAAAACAAAAAAGTTATAGGGGCGAGCCACCTTCCATGGACACCCGGTATAAGAATTATTTAATAATTATTTTCCTCAGAGACATAAGAATAAATTCGTTACACAAAATTTCAGAAAGAATTAATTCAGTTTAGTGGTGGAGTCAGCTTCTTTTTGCCTAGAACATCGAGTAAAATAGAGGTTTGATGATTCCAGCCTATCAGCAGGCGTCATCACGCAAACTCCTCGATTTGTGGTAGGGTAAAGATATTAGAGGACTATTTACCACTTTGTCGGGAGTAAATTCTTAGGAATTGTGGTAAGATATCAGATAAGGAAATTTCAACACCTCAGAATTCGCTATAGAATACATTAGTAAACCACAATGTTATCTTGGAATTTAAGAAATATTGTGAAGTTAGGAAAATTGGGTTGGAATGGTGTCCTGATCAGAAATACATAATTCAAGGAATATATTTATGGTCCTGTATTTTGAATTATATCCTGGTAAAATAAAATCACCAAGATATAGAGAGAGAGAGAGAAATATACTTTATTGTCAAAGATAAACATGTTCTTATTGACAAAGTTAAAAATACAAATTTTTTACAATAATTGTAGGTAAATAATATAAAAATCAATTATAGTAACTACACATTAATGAAGTAGTATGTCAGATGCGCTAAAAACGTATTTCTCATCATTACACAAGAGTATAAAACATTTTTTAATAAATATACACATAAGATACAAACAAATTTTAACATATAAAACACAAATATATAGCTGTACAATTGAACGAAACTGCATACTCTACCAATTTTCTGTACAATTGAACGAAACTGCCAATTTTCTGAATAGTACTCTTCCATATTATAGTAAGCTCCCTCAAGTAATACATCTTTAACAGACTTCCGAATTTTTTTAAAAGAGTTAATACACTTTATGTGTAGGGGTAGGTGATTATATATTTTTATGCCTTCATATATAATTGATTTCCTGGTCAAAGTCGAGGAGGGTATAGGCAGAGGTAGATTCAGATTATTTATCCTACGTGTTCTGTGATGAATCTGATGACTTGCTAAATTATCACGGTTTTTAAAACTAAGCACACGGTTTCTAATATGAATAAAGAAGATAGAGTGAGTATTCTCTCAGAGACAAATAGCGGTTTGCACGAATGTTTGGGAGATACCCTACAGATGTATCTTAATGCTCGCTTTTGCAAAATGAATATGTTATCGAGCCTTTGTTGGCTGCACATGCCCCAGAAGGCAATTCCGTATCTAAGGTGGGACTCCACGAGGGCGTAATAAACTGTTTTAAAATAAACAATCTCGCTTGTGGCCATTTTTACGGCATAACATCCTGAGGCCAGTTTTTTACTAAGAAACAAAATGTGTTCTTGAAATTTCAGCTCGTTGTCAATTATTAGGCCAAGAAATTTGGTGTTGTGTTCACGATCTAGTGTATCATGGCCAATAGTTATACCTTCAATGTCACACTTGAAGGAGAGTAATTTGGTCTTGTTGATATTCAATGCTAGCAAATTACAGTCGCACCATTCCTTAACTTTTTCTAAATCGTTCTGGATATTTTTCTTCAATGCTGAAGAATCTTTTCCGTGCCACAAAATAGTGGTATCATCAGCAAAGAGAGTGAACTTGCCTTGAACATTAAGAAGCGCTAGATCATTTAGGTATAACAAAAAGAGTACTGGTCCCAAAACTGACCCCTGTGGAACGCCGTAGTTAATGTTTCCGCATAGTGAAGAATTCTGTCCGATGAATACTTTTTGCGTCCGGTTCGTCAAATAAGACTGGAACCAGTCAAGCGCACATCCTCTAAATCCATAAAATTCAAGTTTTTGAGCAGTATTCTGTACTTACACAATCAAAGGCTTTTGTTAAGTCACAAACGCTGCTGCAACTATTTTTCCATCGTTAATTTGACCATAAAGATGTTCCAAGAGTTTAAACATTTTTTTTCGAAAAGCGAACTGGTTGTGGTTTAATAGGCTGTGATGTTCTAAGAAGGCCATGATGCGAGTCTTCACAAGTTTTTCGATTAATTTGGGAAGTGTCGATAGCAGTGAAATAGGCCGATAATTAGAGGGTTGGTCGATTTTCCCCCCTTTATAAAGCGGAATTACCTTTGCTGATTTCAGACACGGAGAAAAATGCCCAGATTGCCATGAGTTATTGATAGCGGAAGCTAGTGCATCTAATGCAGAATCAGGCAAATTTAAGAAAATATTCACTGATATACCATCCTCCCCAGCAGAATTTTTGTTTCTGATGCTCAGGAGGACTTCTTTCAGTTCCTGGGTATTGGTAGGAATAAAATAAAAGGAATCTTTGGGGGTTTCAGTTTTCAAATAACTCATGGGGTCTGTGGAGGAAGTCATATTTGATGTTATTTTGCTTGCAATATTACAATAGTAATCATTGAGCTGGTTGGGAGAAAGGTCCTCATAAAGGTCAACTTTTATTATATCCCAGCATTCCTTATGTTTATTTTTTGTGGCAATTAGTATATCATTGTAATAATTTTGCTTCAAGATTTTAATGAGTTTTCTGTACAAACTTCTATAAACATGAAAGTATTAATGGAAATGTATGTTATTAGTGAACTTCCTGATCATGTGCAGAGAACGAAGGTTTTCAGAGGAAGTCTTCAGGCCTTTTGTGATCCAAGGTTTTTTTCGTTTGGGTTTAATGATCTTAACAGGAAAGGCAGTGTTGAATTTAGCAAGTAAAATTTTGTGAAATGCGTGAATTTGATCACTGACAGAAAAAATGGACTCCCAGTCCGTATCAGAGCATAATTGATGGAACTTACCATAACTGGCCTTGTTATAGATCCTACCACGTTTTGGTTGGGGATTACTTGGATTTGGATAGATGGAAAATTTACCCAATACAGCCTCGTGATCAGATAGACCAGCACTTATCACGGAACATGATACATTTTCGATATTCGAACAAATGTAGTCTATAGTTGAAGACGAGAACTGAGAAAACCTGGTAGGACCTTCAACATGCATGCAAATATTATAACAATCAATCAGATTTTTCAGTCTTAGTGTGATGTTATTATCACTGAAATTAATATTGAAATCTCCCGTTACAATAATGTTTGCGCGATTTGACAGATCACATAAAATTATTTCAAGCTTATCCAAAAATTCTGTCACACAAGAGGAGGGGGAGCGATAAATACATAAAATATATAGAAAATATTATCGACAATTCAAAACACTTTTCAGAAATATGGATATCAAATTTATCAATTCTTTGAAATGAGTTATTTTCAAGAAAGCTTGATAGTTGCCTGTAATTAATTCTAGCGAATGTTCGAAGGTAGTGGTGAAAATTTAATCGCTAAATTGGGAAATGTTCGAAATGTGTATGATTATATTGCTACAATGTTACTCTATGCAAAGTCATGGATCCCGGCTTCACGCATATCTACATTCCCTATATAAATAGGGAGTTCTGTTGAAAGAGTGGCCGAGGATGGTAACTGGTTGTGCAGATATGTGTTCACGCAAAAAGAATCCGGCCTATCAGCAGGCCCTATAGTCGTCGGCAACCCCTTGATTGGGTGGTGTAAGTGTACCATATGGTTCATCCCCTCAATTGGCGAAGACAGTATTGAAAAAAATACGTGATTTGTACAGATAAGATAACTTGGTGATTACTAGAAATAGACCACATAGATATATTCCGGAGACATGTCTGTTGCCAAGCTTTATAATGTACTCAACATCTAACTATATTAGATAACTATACATTTAAACAAGAGATCATTCCAACAGAAGCTGAACTCCTATAATGTCTGAGTTATTGTCTTGTGAAATAATTGACCATCAAATTCAGTTGAAACCCAAGTAGAGATTTGTAACTCTTGTCTTCATTATATGTATCCTTTTACCTTTTAGTCTTATATTTCTCTTTAGTTGAACTTTGTATCCTATAGAACACAAAAAAATTAAAAAACGTGGGAAAATTAAGGGTCTATACTTTCAGGGGTCTATCCCTATAAGGTTATATGTCTTATAAAAAAAAGGCTATCTTCCGAGAGCAGATGAATTGCATACCCGCCATCACAAGCTGGCTCTCTAGGCGAACACACACAAAAAAAAGGAATTATGAAAAAAGAGAAGGTTGAAAAAAAATTGAAAATCAACCAGAAATATCAAGAAATATGAAGACTTTCGATTATATTATTATCGGTACCAAAACTATCAAAAATTGCTAATAAAAAAAAATTTATTGACACTACCCAGCTTAAGTGGATATCTCTTATTTGTTCGAAAAATAACTTTTTTGTTAATATGGAATATGAGCTCAGTATTATCACAATACTAGTAACAATACTACGCTGATTTTTTCTGAAGGTCTCCTAAAGGTGATGCAATTTTTTTCAGAGCAAATCAAATAATCTAATGAATAAACAGCGTGCAAGGCATGCGTAAATCTTTTATATCATCATCTTTCACATGGGATCTTGGCCACCATCCAAGAGAATAA
>JAFIRS010008506.1:0-16536 GCA_018342105.1 Gonioctena quinquepunctata
ATTAATTTTTGGTACTGACACATCCAAGTCATTAGGTATACGAAACACCTCACAGGAAGATTCGACTTTATTTGTTTCTGCTTCTTTCATACAAACATTGCTTCTAGTTTTATTTAAACCATTATCAGGTGAATCTCATTGTTTATTGTCTCACATGAAGATGCATGGATAGGTTCAAGGTCAGGAATGGCTGAATTCGTGGAATTGGCATCTAATGAAAACAAAATGTAATGGGTCTTAGTGAAAAAACAAAAATGTTACCTGTTTCTCCGATTGGTCCAGTTATAAAATCAATGGCAATATCAGTATTGAGAATATATTCAAGACAATGGGTTTCGTGTTGAGTGGGTTTCAAATTATCGGCCAAACTTCTATTTCATTATCAATGTGGCTTAGAATATCTGAATTCTTGGAATTGGCATCTAATGAAAACAAAATGGTATGGATATTGATGAAAAAATAAAAACAAATATGTTACCTGTTTCTTTAATTGGTTCAGTTAGAAAATCAATGGGAAGGTCAGTATTGAGAATATATTCAAGACAATGATTTTCGTGTTGAGTGGGTTTCAAATTCTCGGCAAAACTTACTTCTGTTCCATTATCAATGTGGTTCAGTTGTTGAAAAGTACTCGTAGTTATTTCAATATATTGTAATAAGTAATGATTTTATATCCATCATGTGATATTATGGCTATTCCTTTCTTTTGAAAGAAAATACCTGCCGGGGTGTTCATTTTCTCAATTGTTGCTGTGGTTCTGAGGTTTGCCCTGTAACAATAGATAATGGTTTCAATCTATCGAAATTACTATTGTTGTTCAATTTTCTCCAATATTTGATTCTGCTATATTCGTATTCACTATACGATTCATTTTAGAAGGACCACTTTATTTATTCTTCATTTCATTTCGTTTCCGATTTCCTCAAATATACATAATCTCCCATTTTATACTTTAGTGAAATTGATCGTACCTATTGTTTTTCATATTTTGGGTTTTATCTTCGCTTGGAAGTAAAACATATTATTTATATGTTCCAAGAAGGGCAAATCATTAAATTTGCGCCGATACATTACTGCGTTTTTTGTATTCTGGAATGATATATAAAATAAGAAAATTTAATTTTTTTCAGTAACGTACAATTTAAAATGTTTTGCATGAAATATTTCACCACAACAAAAAATTATATTGAGAATTATGTGTATAAAATTTACTTCCTCTGTTGACGTTTCCTTTCTCAAATCCTAGTTTTCTGAAAACATTCACAATTTGAAATCGTAATAATAACAGTGTAAAACTGTGATCTAGGGTGTTTTCAATGGATAGTTTTAAAAATTACGCTGTATGCACTCTGTGCAAAAACTCATCCGATGTTAAAGTATATCACCGTACGATGGTCATTATAAAAAATCAATTTTTTTACGAAAAAAGTACATTGTTTGCTCAATCTTTTCATGTTGGTTACCCCGTATATTCATACAACATATTCAAGTTGAACGTGCGTTGGTCAGATCAGCGATATTGCCGCGTGTTTCTGTCATCATGGGTATTTCCCAAAAGTTCCCGATCCTTACGTTATCCATTGCCCTAAAAAAGTACTCGACTTAAGCCAGGGGTGGTGGTACAGCCATTTTTATAATCAGGCGAATTGTACCCCATTGGTCAGAGAACGGTTCGAGTCATAAAACGATCGTAGAAGGAGGGGTGAAATTGTTCATTTTGTGAAAAAATCAATTTCGGAGTTGTATTTTTGAAATCCAAGAGTGGGGAAAATCGTATATGCGGGATTGCAAAACGATGTTGAGTTAGTTGATTTTCTGAGTTTGAGTCGTATAAACTATTCAAAAGGCAAGTTAGTCGAGCATAATTTTCTGTGATTAGAACCGATTAGAATAGTTTTCCAATCGGTGTGAGTCCGTATTTTCAGTGAATCACATAGTAGGCATAAGTGAACCTCTACGACTACGAAAAGTGTGTAATCAAGAGAGCAGATCCAGGACAGATAAATAGTTGAGGTAAGTGAATCTCTATTGTTATTAGAAAGTTCCCTGGTCTACGCCGAAATAAAAACCTACCATTAGTTAGATACTCTAAACTTCAAACATAGCTCAGAACTGGATGATAATGAAATATTATCTCGCTTTCTTGTATGTCTCTCTGTTTTTTTGTTTGTCTGTCTATCTGTAATAATAATACTAATAATACACACAACCTCTCCATAGCAGAATGATGGATGAGTGAATGTGCACTAAATTTAACTGCCTTCCAAATATTCACTTGATACAGGGTTACTCATTGGGAAATGCGCATACAGTAAGGGTAGATGGGGGACACCGACGTGCTTCTAAATAACCTATATTTTAAGGGTTTAACGATTTATTAATTTCCCATTTCTTCAATTAATCATAACTTATAAACCACCCTATACATTGTAATATTTGGTTCGCATGTTTTTTGTAGTGTCAACCTCTGGGTGGATGATAGCAGACTTGTTGTACAATGGATGCATCATTTTCTGAATCATGTTAAGCCAACTGGAACTGGAGATTTACCTGTTCTACTAATCATGGACAACCATGAGAGCCATGTGTCCTTCGACAGCATAAAACTCGCCAAACGCAATAACGTTGTTTTATTAACTTTACCACCCCATACGAGCCATCGCCTCCAACCACTTGACAGAGGTGTATATGGCCCTCTAAAACAATATCATAGTAATGAATGTCAAAAATGGTTACTAAGATATCCCGGGAAAATGATAACAATTTATGAAATAGCCGAGTTACTAGGTGAAGCATATCCACTCGCTTTCTGTCCAAAAAGCATCATTTCAGCATTCAAATCTACAGGAATTTATCCATATAACGAAAACGTTTTTAGCGACGACGACTCCTTAGCTGCCAGTGTTGTGTGAAGTCAACAAGTCAAATGCGGAAACACATCAAGAAGCGGATGTTTCTAGAGATGTTCTTCCTTCTACATCATTCCATCGATGTAATACTCCTGTTGCCAATAGCAGCACCTCAGTTGTTTCTAACAGAGAGGAAAAAGACCTGAGAAACTATTCATTTCTCCGGAGCAATTGAATCATTTTCCAAAAGTAAGCTCAGCACCCTTGAAAAGAGGTAGGAATAAAAAGACACTCCAGTTTATTTAAGAATTGAAGAGGAAGCTGTATTAAAAAAATCCAGAAAAGATAAGATTGAAAGACAAATATGTGTGAAAAAGAATCTCTCACTTATTTCCGATAAACCTAAAAAGCTGAATATCCACAAGGAAGATGAAACCAGCGAAGATAGTGATAGTGATATTGACATTTCTGAGGCAATGATGATGATGTAGTAGACTATTCAGAACCGGACTATTCAGAACCGGAAGAAACTTCGGATATTGACACTGAAATTACAAAAATTGAAGTGGACTCTTTCGTTTTTATAAAATTCAACACGAAAAAGACATCCAAATTTTATGTTGGAAAAATCATGGAAATCTTAACCGGCGGTGACGAATATTACGTATCGTTCCTACGACGACACAGAAGAAACTTCTCATACCCAGTTATTCCAGACTGTGCCGCCATATTGAAAGAAGATATAGTTCTAAAACTTCCACAACCAAAAAATAGTGGTGGAACTGACAGAACCGCTAATCTTCTATGTTTCAATCTTGATTGATTTATCTCCATTTAAAGAAATTTGTTCATTGTTTTTTAAGTTCACCTTTTACGCTGTTAACGTTATTTTGGTTCTAATGGGTTAGACTTTTTTTGTACCACCACATCTTTGAACTTAAATCTTTTGTTAAATCGTTATGAAAATAAAATGTCATGAAGTAGCTAGTAAATATAATAATAAATATTAATTATATATATATATATATATATATATATATAGTTTCATTATGAATCACAACGTTGAAAGGCTGTGGCCACTGTACCTTACCATAGTGTCCACTGTACCAACCAGTAGGGTACAGTGGCCACATTTACAACCAAAAATATTTTGTTTTATAATATTTATGTATTTTTACTGAGATTCGGCATATGGTGTTTGAGATGCGTTTATAATATAAGCATCGTTCACCATATAATTCGTTCCAATATTTTTATTTATGTTATTTTTATAATGATTATTTTGAAAAGGTGGTCACTGTACCAGCCTCTCCCCTATCTAGTTTTTTTTGAAACTATGTTTATGAAAACAGTACATATTATTTTTTTCCCTAGTTAGGGAGTATAGACTGTTCAAAATGCATTCCAGTGGACTTTTTTGAGCCAGGCAGTAATTTAAGGGCCGATTTTATGCATTGTGTCAGTTTTCATTTGAAAAGAATTATTGATGAAATGTAATGCCAACACAATCTAATTGTTCTAAGAAGAATGTTTTTTATTTTTCCTGAATTTTGAATTAGGAGTTAGATTTTGTTTTTGGAATATCAACCACAAATAAATCAACTAACCCGACTATTTTTCTCAAATCAATTTTCAATCTTATTGTATAATTCTTGGTAATCATTAGAAAGCTGCTTTACATTTTATTTTTGAGAAAGTTTTCAAAATGACAACGCACTTTTAGTGAGCGTATTAAATTAAATTTTCAGTTCAAACTAAAAGTTCACACATCACCAGTAGTGTATTTCATTGTTATTTTATTTTATTTTGGAATGTTGTTTATATATGGAAACCATAAACTGAAACTCTGGGAGCGATGATCATTATCAAAACAAAGAGAATTCATGCATTTTTAGAGATACATTTCTGTCACCTATTATTCTTGAAAAATTCTGTTGTCTCATAGAAATGGTATTTTTCAGTTTCTACGATGCTTCACCGATTTAGTAATATGGTGTTTTGAATAATATTGAATGTTCAGTTGAATAATACGATATGTACAGTAGTTATAACACAAGTGATGGTTATTTTGGTGAGTATACTTTGACCATTTTGGTGTCGATATTGTTGTAGATATTCAAGAGATCAAATAAAAAAATGGCGACGATGCTCGTCTGTCGGGTCAAATGTCAACTTAACCTGCAGATGTTGTTCACTTTTGATATGAATTAAAAAGTCTGTGTGGTACCTACTCACAAATGATTTTTTGATTATAGTAGTTTGCGAATATTATTGTTTTTCTATAGTTTTTAGTGGTTTTTTGTAATTTTTATATACTTTGCAGACATTTGGTGAACATATCATTTGGTAATATATTGTAATATTCTGTTTCACTAGAATAAAAACATCGTTTTCCGTAATATTTCCTGAAATACACTGGCAAAGTGTATTGTAGCTCCTTATGGCCAAATAATAAAACATTTATAAAAGTATTTCAATAGTACTAAAAAGATCATGGACATTGTACTTTCACTGCAATTGAAGATATAAAAAAGGAATCGAAACGAACCATTCATTCGTTAGTAGAAAAAGAATCAATAGAAAATGCAGAAATAAATGTATTTGTCAAGATGTGCAACAAAAGAATATATGAGATTTAGAGATTCGTATACCAGTTAGGGTTAAAGTGTTCTCGTAATTTTCAATAATTTAATTTTCATAAGATGACAAGTTATTGATATAGTCTCTATATTCATATGATTTTCAACTAGGGTTTGATAATTCTTCCAAACCTTCTAGATTGAAATCTGTATTGTAAAATATAAAATCATGAAAAATGCTTTTTTTAAACATGCGTGATAATATGTGAAAATAAAATATTATTCTGGCCAAAATGAAACACAAACAAACATTCATAATAATGTGAAATCGAAAAAATTGAACATGCTTTCCTCGATTGGATACGTTACCACAACCTACAAATGCAAAAAAATTCATAATATACCTCATCAAATCTAAAAAGCTATTCAAGTAAACTATCAAGTCAACATATTTTTAAAATGGAAATCCCATGTTCATAACACCTGCATAGACATATGCACTTACTTTATAGTATTCACAAAGAATCGATAATAACAATTTCAAGAAATATTTTCAGGATATTGATTTCTGCTGAAAATCAACGAGAAAGAGCTTTGTTTGTACCCCCATCAGCTGTTTGACAACAACTGACAGTTTACGTCACTAACAGTGCTCAATAGCTTCGTCGTTCTATTTGAAAATCTAAAAAAGTTATTCCAGGAGGTGTCCTCGTGGTTGGAAGTCAAGTTATTGTTTGTAATAGATTCTTGCCGTTGATAACGTGCATTGCATAAATATATTCATGTTTGTAAAGTTCAATAAATGTTTGTGAAAATTATCTGGCGCCTTGTTCTCTACGCCGGTATCTAGGCCGGATGACAACAGATATGTCGGAAGAAGAGGGTACGTTAACATAGAAAAACCAGAAGAAAATGTACCAAATATGTTGCCGTTGAACTTGCATTACAGAAAATAAATATAAAGGATGCAGTATCGTGTTGAGAGAGACTTATGCATCCGCCAGACTAAGTTCCGAAGTTATGTAACAGAGGTTTTGTAATAGGGGGAGAGCTGGTATATGTCACCGTAAGGAAGACGCGCCTAGAAAAGAAGAGAGAGAGACATTTCATTCTCTTTCTATGTTTATACCAAATGGAAAAATACATCCAGGTATGCCTTCTCACGAATTTTTGCAAGAGCTAAGGAAGGACACACATTTTGACCCTGAGGTAGTTGACGATTTCCAGTAATAAAAATGATTTTTATTTTTTGAAGATGAACACTTGATGTTCTGGAACCAAAATATGCGCAAACATACGAGGAAAAATTATTGAATGTTCTTCAACGATTTTCATTTTCAAACCAAATTGTAGATGAACCAGAATAAACGGCATGGTGAATATTGAAAAATAATGATATTCTATTCAAATCCGTTTTCACAAAATTTCTCAAAGGAATACGTTGGCAGCGGAGGTCCTAACCAAATGCGGCGGCGTGGCAATTTTTTCACTTATTTTTTTTGTTACAATCCGCATTCTTGGTCATACTTCTACCATATAATTTAGAAAAAAAATGAGACTATCATTGGTCACCAAAGATGTGTATATACCGTCGGATTAAAAGAGGTATGGAACAAACTCCTCCTCCGCCAGTACCCCATGAATTTCTATTAATTGTTGTACACAAAAATGAAAAGTAAAAAATAATCAAAACAAGCTTTTATTGAAAGGTAAAAAAAGGAAAAATATTGAAAAAAACAGGTTTTATACAAATGTACTAAAACGAAAAAATGATTTCTTCAATTGTTTGACCTAGGTTATTCTGTGAGTAACTTTCAAAAACATGACTCGAATATAAAATAGGTATTCTTGAATTCGTGAATTGAAAAAAACATGATCCTCGACCCCAAAAACCCTATATATAACCATAAAAGTCGTCACCATATTGGAGCCGCCATTTCGAATTCATGAATTTTGGCAAAAAATTCGTGATTTCCGTCCGTGAAAATCCCCACGTATGTACCAATTTTGAATAGAATCGAACCATAATCACAAATGTTTTCCGCCATATTGGAGTCGCCATTTTGTTCTTTTTCTAGCAAAAATTTCATAATGTATTGTCATCGGAATTATGAACATCTGCTAAATTCAAATTAATTGTACAAATAGAAGTGGGTCAATTGCAATATTTGAACTAAATAAACATACATACGTACAAGTAAAGTTGAAAAATAATGAAAAGTTCTTAAAAACTCACTCCCACTTCTAATAAATCCTACTATTTTCTTTAAATTTCCCGAAAATATTTGGCCATCCTAAATAAATTTTTTATACACATATCACAATTTCTCAAGCATCTCCTGTACTATTGTCGAATAGTGTAGGAAAATAATACAAGGAATAATTTTTTGGTATTTTCAGATTTTTCCATTCGTTTCCGAGATATATCAAATAATAATTTCAAATTTCAACGTCAAGATTTTATTTTGTTTTTCCAAAAAGGGTAATATACTTTACCTCATTTTAAGTTATCTTAACTCTGATCTTTATTTTCCTTTCCTCTAATTCTATTCTCTTCATTGTTATGTAGTGACGATTCCCATACAATGCAATTTTATTTGTTATTGAAGTACTATTATTATAATTATTGGAATTATTATTAATTGGTCTCCTTATCCAAAAGACATGAAATGGATTCTGGTACCGAGAATGGATTCTGGAAACTGTTTTCTTCACATTTGCAGGTTTCGGTAAAATATAAGAAAAGTATGGCCATAAATAAAAAAAGGTTTTTCAATCCTCAGGTCCTGTGTTACCAGAATTGAAACCACCTGGAGTAATTTAATTGAATGATTTAAATCAAGTAGATTTCTGATGACATGCAGATCAAAAAAATAAACATTTGCAATCGAGTCATCTATTATAATTTTTTTTCCACAGCGGTTCAGAGAATAATACGAATCATTTTCATGTCAAATTACACCATATATATTAGGTCAATTTTCTAAATTCATGGTATTGTAACCGTACCCACCCCGGTCTTATATGATTCGTAAATTTTCTGGTCGACTTTCAATTTTTTTACCTTCTTTTTTTTTGTTGTGATCGTCTAGACAGTCAGCGCCACTTCTCAGGTAGCAGGATCGGCAATCCATCTGCTCCCAGAAGATGGCTTTTTTTTTCGGCACACAGCCTAGTATATCAATTTTTTTTGTCACACAGCACACAGCCTTATATAGATATACCCTTGAAAGGATATACCCTCAATTTTCCCACGTTGTGTATATATATTTTTTTGTGTTCTTTAGGATACAAAGTTCTGTTCAGCTGAAGAGAAATAGAAGACGAACTCAAATAAATACATATATTAAAGCCAAGAGTTACAATCCACACTTGTTTGAAAATAAATTCAACGATTAAAGGCTTTACATTGTTCACAAGATAATATTGAAAGTTCAGCTTATTAGGAAATCGTCTCTGGTTTCGAATCTAATTTGATACCACTATGTAAAGTTTTTCTGAAGTGATGAAATTTGAACTAAATAAACAAGTGACAGGAATATATCTGTATTTGTGAAATTGTTTGATACCCCAAATACCTTACCGGTATATTTCGCGGGTATATTCATAGATCTATCATCGCCAATTGAGAGAATGAAGACTATTATTATCCACTTCTATATTTTTCCTTCATAATATATTTTGGTTTTTTACTTTTTTTATCTAATCTGTACCAATAATAGTTTCAAATTTAATGTTTTTCAGTATAATTTATTGTTGTTCCATATTATTATTTTCTTTTTACAATTTTCAATTCATATGTTGTTTTGTTTCCTCTAGTTTTTTCTCTCATTGATGTATTTTTCATTCAGTTTATTTTCCATTTTATTTTATTATTTACATGATTCTGGAACAGTACCTATCTATAAAAAAAATAATATTTTTTTATTTCCTAACTTACCTACTTAATTTGTTAAACCTACAATTGATAATTGCCTAAATTTTTTATTTGTTATTTATTTCTCCTTCTATGGAAATGTACTTGTTATATTACTACAAGCATATTTATGATCTCAAATATTTCCTGTTTAAAATGCCTACTAATATTGCCTACAATTTCTTCCTTTCTCATGATGGGATCTAAACATTGGGCCATTGCAAACATTTGTATTGCATAATCATTATAATTTATGCTTCGCTTCTCATAAAATTTTCCAAATTGTAATTTGTCTCTAATAGCTACTAACTGTGCATTTTCTCCCCAATATTGCTTTAAAAATAATTCTCCAAAGTCTTGAGAGCTGTTAATATTTTTTTCTTGACTATTGAACCATATACAGGGTTGATCGAATAAATATTGCCTGATAACCTCTTTTAGTCTTCAATAGAATTTATATGTCTGGTTTTGTTTTTAATTATTTTTATAAAGGATATGGGGAGTAACTTTTTTATGCTGCCATCAAATGTTAATTTGTACCCCTTGACAGGTATTAATAATCCTATTTTCTACGTCTTTGTTCCATAGATTTGATCTTTTCTTCTAAAATTTCTATTTTTTCTTAATTTTGATTCTCATTTCGATTGAAACTACTTTTTTCTTTTATATTGAAGATTTCATTTTCTACTGTAATGCATTTTATATTTGTGTCCTTTTGTTGAGTATCAATCTTTTTATTTTGTTTGCATTTTGTTTTCCATCCTTTCCATATTTTCTCTCAATCGTTCTTCCATACTTGATGTGTTTTCTTTCAACTCTTTTATTTCATTTCTCAAACTTTCTTTCATTTCATTCTTCATATTTCCCATTTTTTTCTTCCATTCTTTCCTCCATTCTTCCCATACTTTCTCTCATTCCATCATTCATTCTTTCCATTTTCTCTTCCATTCTTGCTTAGTTTTCTTTCAAATCCTCTTTCATACTTTCTTTCATTTCATCTTTCATAATTTTTTCATTTCATTATTCATTCCTTCCATTTTTTCTGAGTTTTCATTATTCATTCTTTATTTTTTCTGAGTTTTCTTTATTCATTCTTTCCATTTTTTCTGAGTTTTAATTATTCATTCTTTCCATTTTTTTTGAGTTTTTATTATTCAATCTTTCCATTTTTTCTGAGTTTTCATTATTCATACTTGCCATATTTTCATTCATTTTTTCTGAGGTTTCTCCCATGAAATCCATCATTTTATTAAAATAACTCTCCATTTCTGTTCTCTCACTTTTTATTTCACTCCCTCTCACATTACTACTCTCTCCTTATTCCTGATCACCCCTCTCTCTACCTTCTGCACCTTCTTCCAACCCAACTTTTTTACCATCTCTCAGATCCATTTTCTCCACACTTATACAAATATGTCAATGCAAAAATTCTAAAATGTCAACTTTTTATTTTCCCTGTATAAATATTTTTGATTACCAACAAATGTTTTTCTTTTCAATTGCTATAAAATTTACACTTGCTTCTATTTATTGTTTTGGCAATTCTGCTGCACTTTATTATTATCTCCCCACGTTACTGATATCGCTGTTATATCTTGTTATAATTATTTTGCTATTTCGCTCACAAATATTTTCGCACCGAGTTGGTTATATCGCCAATTGTTATGATAATAACAATTGTTGTTATTGGCATATGTTGTTGTTATCAGTGATACTTATTACATTATCATAACTTCGTCCTTTTTGTTATTTCGCTCTTTTTTATATCGAGCCCCACGTTATTTCGCTCCGCGTTGGGAATTGATTGTAATGCTTATTATTTTGATATTTCGCTCACAAATATATTCACCCCACTTTACTGTTATCGCCCCGCGTTGCGACGTCAATTGTTATGTTGCGTTAATTGCGGTCGTTTTTATTTTATTTTATTTTATATTTGTTCATTTACTTCCCACAATCAAACATCATAACAAAAATAACTTTTTCTAACTACCTTATAAACTATATACAATACATGTAAAATTATTGTTTTGGCGTTTCTGCTTTTCTTTATTTTCAAAATTACTAATTTTGCATCAAGATCTCTCCTGGCTGTTGTGTTCAGATCCAATTTCATCTACAGGGTGTTCGAACTTTTAATATTTTGTTATCTGTTTGTGCCCAAAATAATATTCATGAATTTTGATTTCAAAATTTTTTAAGATTATGCCAATTGCTTGTAATTTTTGGAAACATGTTTATTTCAAACATAGGTATCGATTAATATTATATGAGGTTTCAGAAAGAAGGCAGAATCTTCAGAAAAACTGTAAAATAACATAGCACAGATTACCAAATACGAACATTTATTATTTATGGGTTTTTTCATTATTATTATTTGAACTCTTTAAACATTTAACCTACTTCTAAACATAACAATATATATATATATATATATATATATATATGTATATATATATATATATATATATATATATATATATATATATATATATATATATATATATATATATATATAGTAGATTTATTTTTCTGATAAGAAAATATTTTTTGAAATTTATATATTATGTTTTAATATTTATATATATATATATACATATATATATATAAAATATTTAAAAAACATTGAAAATAAAGTAGAATTTCATGAAAATAATAATTTTCTTTATTCAGGAAAAGCTTATTACTACCTAGTCTGCGATAAATAACCTAATTAGAGCTTCAGAAACAAGTATATACAGCAAAGTTTTATGAAAGTTCTTTCAAGGTTCAGTTCTTATTTGCACTGTGGCAACTTTTATGGTTTCAACAAATACCTGGGATCTCCTGTACCAAATTGCTCAGCGTTTCGGATTCTCCCCCGTTCTTGGAAACGGCAGCTGCTCTTGTCAACTGGGACTTCTCCTTTATGAAATTTCCAATAAAGCAAAGGTAATGTTGACTCTGCATTTGTGATTTTTTTATCTGTTAGTGTTCTTCATATTTTACTAATGTTTTCTTGGCTTATGCCTGATTTTCTATTCCAAATAGTTTGTTTGTTCCAATTGAAATTTTCAACGTGGTTCTTTTCAAAAAAAATAATTTTTCACTCTATCTACCTCGCTTGTTGATTCGCTCCCCTTGATACCGACACATTTTGTTTTTATTCTCGAATTTTCGAGTTTGATACACCATTTATAGCAGAGAGTCCGGTCCTGCTAAGTACACGGACGACACTGGGTCAAATCGCTTAAAGTAAAAAAGCGTACTAAAGTTAATTTTTCAAACTCTTAAAGGTCTTGTACCTAAAAGGTGTAAGAAAAACAACCCATCTGTCCACCATATTGGAGGCAGCCCCAGAATCCACGGCTGAAGACCTTTCTCCAACTTCTGGGGATCGGCTCTCTGTCGAGGGCCGATCTACTAGGAGTACTGGGGACTTTGCTGGCCTCAATTGGCGAAGATCTAGTGAGAATACCAATTATTAGTTCGCTGATGAAAGCCAAAAACGAATTCGGAACATGTGACAATGTGCCTGCCACGAAAATACAGAAACCAAACCCTTATCCACCACTGCCAGTTCCCAGAGGTATTGTAAAACTTCTCAAGTAATGCGAAGAAGCTGTAGATCAGCAATACCTAGTACATCAGCTTGTAAAAATAATAAAACTATTGCTATTTCTAATAGATTTGATCAACTGTCAAATATGACGGAGAATGACACCCAGCTCGATAATTTCTCGAATCCAGGGGCGGACTCAGCTCCTGCGCGTATTTCGTTTGCGGGTACAGAAAACGAAAGCAACAAAATTCAAAATTGTACAGGGGGCCAAAGTAACCCCTCCATAACCTTTCTGGATGAAAATTATGACCAAATTACACCGACAGATGACGTCAACATGGAATCAACCAACATGACAGACCAACCAATGGAAATGACTCCACGCAAGATACAAAAACAAAATGTGCCCCCTATCACTGTTAGGGATAAAAATAAGTGGGCCACAATGAATTCGTTATTAAAATCAAATAACATTTAATTCGATAAGCTGGCAAAAAATGTCTATGACGGCATCAAAAATTTTCCAAATTCATCAGATGACTATCGCAAAATCTCTAGTATTTTCAGGGATCAAAAATCCCATATCATACATATAGTCTTCCTGAAGATAAAAAGCTTAGGGTCGTATTCAGGGGCGTCCCAGAGTTTCAAGCATGTAATGATATTAAAGCCGAGCTGACTGAGAGGGGGTTCGCCCCGGAGTCAGTGGCTCAACTCCATAAAGTAAATGGGGAGAAAAAGGCTCTGCCCCTAATTCTCGTTATTATTGATAAAGAGCAGAAATACATTTTTAATATCAAAGACATCCTCAATGTCCGTGTGACAGCTGAGCCGCAGAGGCCCAGGGCTTCTGTAGGTCAGTGTCACAGATGTCAGAAGTTCGGCCACTGTCAGCTGAACTGCAGTGCCGTCTCCGCCTGCGACAAATGTGGGGAAAATCATATCACTAAGGATTGTCAAAAACCTATAAATGAAAAGGCAACGTGTGCGAACTGCAGTGGGGAGCACACTGCGAATTATTGAGGATGTCCCAGATGTCCTCGAATAAGGCGTAGGGTGAACCCCACGGGCACCGACCATCACAATCATAGATATTTCCTCGCAAACTCGGGAAGGACACAGGCGGAGGTGTCATATGCAGCGGCGGCCCGTGACAACCCCCCTGCCCAGCCAGCTCAAATTAACAGCCCCAGAGACATTCTTTCCACTTAAGATCAAATGGGGGCGCTGTTTGCACAGTTTGCTGAAGCTGCTGCAGTATTTTCACACGATTTTAATCCCAATTGATGGGTGAAAGGCAGCTTCCGAATTTCATCAAAGCAGTGAGTTGGAATTGTAACGGACTTCTTCAGAATAGACTTGAGTTTCAAGAGTTTCTTGTAGATAACAACATTGATGTTCTTCTCTGCAAGAGACTCGTCTTAAAGGAGAAACTGTTATATTTCCTAACTATAAAATGCTTATAAATGATCGACTTGGACGACCGGGTGGTGGCGTTGCCATTTTGGTAAAACGTTGCCATCCGCATGTTCAGCTTGGCATTTCCGATGATGATACCCATGGTATAGAAACAGTAGGCATTGTTTTTAACACGAGCAGTGGTCCTATGCGTATGATCAGTGCTTACAATCCTCCGAACAATCGAATACTTTCTGAGGCGCTTGATACACTCTTGATGGAAACAGATCAACCTGTTTTGGTCATGGGTGATCTGAACGCTAAGCACACACAATGGAGTCGTGTTACTAACATGAATGGTAGGCGACTGTGGCGACATTGTGACAGGTATGAATACCAGGTGTTGGCTCCAGGTGAGCACACGCATTTTGGTCACCTCAGACCTGACGTACTTGACATTGCCCTGGCCAGGAACATCACCTGGAACTGGGACATCCACGTTCTATCCGAGTTGAGCTCTGATCACAACCCGGTGATTTTATCACTAGAGAGCGATCCACCGCCCAAACAGATCGTCTGTGTACAAAAGTGGATTGGGAGAGATTTAGTTCACTCCTGGAGACAGCTTACCGCGCTCCTGAGAGAATGGATTCTCCAGTTGAGTTGGATGAGGCCGTAGCGCGTTACGAACTCACCATTAAAAATGCTTTGGAGGATTCCTCTCGCAGAGAACCGGCTCCTAAGTTTCACGATGAATTTCCTCGACGTATCAAAGATCTTATTTGTGAGCGAAATCGAGCAAAGAGGGCTTATCAAAGGAGTCTGTTTCCTGCGGACAGAATCCGAGCTAACGAACTGAATAGGGAGGTAAGAGAAAACATATCAGAATTCAGGAATGGGAGATTTGGCACAACACTTCGAAATTTAGAGAAGAGTTATCAACTTTGGAAACTCCATCGAAATTTGAAAACAAAAAAATATGATTTTCTCCCTATTCATGCTGAGGCCGGTATGTGCTATGGCCCTGAGTCCAAAGCTCAAGCCTCTGCAGACTCGATGGAAAGGCAATTTAGATTGAATGATGATGATGATCTGGATCGATTAATATCATATGAGGTTTCAGAAAAAAGGCAGAATCTTCAGAAAAACTGTAAAATAACATAGCACAGATTACCAAATACGAATATTTATTATTTATGTGTTTTTTCATTATTATTATTTGAACTCTTTGAACATTTAACCTACTTCTAAAAATATATATATATACATATATATATATATATATATATATATATATATATATATATATATATATATATATATATAAATATATTGTAACGAACCTAGGCCGGACATGTCGCCTCACGCGTTGCCATCGACAACGATGATGTCACCCCCGGAGATATTCGAGAACAATCCAGTCACGCTGCCGCGGAGAACAACGGTCAATATTAGAAACTGGAACATGCTGTTCGCCAACCGCCAGAATTGGAAACATCGAGAATTCTGTAACGGAGATAAAAAGGCAGCCCTCAAGAGAGAGTCTCAGTCCCAGCAGTCTGAGCAGCCGATAACGTCGAGCGATACAGTGGCGTAGTTAGTAATATGAATTAGTTGTAAATTTAAGTGTGAAATAAATTAGTAAAACCAAGTTAAGTTTATTTACGTTACAATTGGTGTCGGAAGCGAGATTTTGAAAATAAACAAGTAATCGTGGAGTGGATAGTCAGAAAAATAAATTGATAGACCTTTTTGTACACCCAAAATAGACAGTGGCCCGGTTTTCGCGAAGTGGACAATTGTGCGTGGGAATATAAACTGATACACTGTTCGCGTGAAACAGACAATAGACTGGTGGCCCGTGGAAAAGAATTCGCGAAGTGAATTTTTAACAAACTGATAAACTTTTCGTGTAAAACAGACTGATACCTCGTCAAAGACAAAATGTGTTCAAGAAAAGTGCGCCTTGCGGATTTGAAGGTAGCGGAATTGAAAGAGGAATTGGAGGAAAGGGAACTGGAAATAACGGGTAAAAAGCAAGTACTCCAGGAAAGACTTGCAGAAGGACTTATACAAGAAGGTGAGGACCCCGAAACATTTTTATTCGAAGTTCCCGGAGGTGATTAGTTTGGTAATGAATAAACTCGAAGAAACTACTAAATCCTTGAAAGAAGAACTGCAACAAAATTCTAGAAATCTGGAAGAGAAGCTTCTAGAAAGCCTGGAAGATAAGCTCCTTGAAAACACAGAAG
>JAFIRS010008507.1:0-16534 GCA_018342105.1 Gonioctena quinquepunctata
CCGCCCAAACCCCAACCACTCCCCCCACCCTACCCACATACAACCACCCCACCCCTCTCACCGCCATCTTTTTCACAAACCCTCCCACAACGAACCGCCCATGACCGCCACCATCATCCCTACCCCCACCCGAAAACCACCCCCTCAACCGCTCGCCAAAACCCACCCCAAAATAGGGGTTGCGCTCGTACCGGCATAGCATATCTACTGACTACTCCGTACTGATGAGGGCCAAAAGCCTGAAACCGGTATGCGGATTGTTAGGCGGACACGGCATGAATTTAAACATAAACAAATTGGGTACTTGCCTTTTTTTATTATGTAAATAATCTTGATTCATTGCTGAATGGTCAATTCTTGACAATGTATGCTGATGATTTATCTTTAATCATCTCCAAACCATCATCAACAGACATTAGTACCGACATTACAAATATTTTAGAAAACACATGTAAGTGGTTTAATGAACATCAGCTATTTTTAAATGCAGAAAAAACTTAAATAGCAACATTTCGTAACCGACAAAGAGTATATACACCACTAAATATATCGGTCAACAACTGCACGATTCGAGATAGTGTATTAGAGGCGATCAGTTTTCTAGGAATCAAAGTTGATCCAACCCCTTCTTGGAAAATGCATTGTGGAACGCTAATATCTAAGCTTAACTCAATACATTTTTTATTCAGAAATGTTAAAAGTGTTCTAACCGAAGGACAACTAATAAATTTATATTGTGCACAAGCAGACTCCCGCATTAGATCTGGTATTTGTTTTTGGGGCAATTCCACCCTAGCTGGGGATGTATTCATTTCCCAAAAACGCATCATCCCATGTATTGTTGGTGTGAAATGTGCACATTCCTGTAGATCACTTTTTGTAGAGCTTCGAATTCTAACGCTGACCTCATTATATATTTGTTTGCACATATTTCGAAATAAAGACAAATTCAAACTGAACAAAGATATTCACTCGATTATACCCGAACAAATAAGGATTTTAATGTACCATTTGTAAAAATGTCTTTCAGGTATAATTCACCCGATTATATGGGGTTGCGTATTTCAAACAATTTACCTAGTGAAATTAAAAGTATTGATAAAGTGACAAGTTCAGAAAAACACTAAACTAATTTTTAATAGATAAATGTTTTTACTCTTTGTCTGAGAACTTTTTTTAGTGGTTTTTATTTTTGTTTGATTATTTGTCTACCCCACATTTAGTTTGTATTTATAAACGTGTTATGCTTTTGTAATTACTGAAATGTAATCACTTGGCAAAACAAATTATATATATATCTATCTAACACTTCGCGCAACAATGTTTTTGAAAACAAATAATTCAACAAAAATCATTGTCAGCGATGACTTAAACTTATTTCATACGTTTTAGTTCAAGGCTCAAATAAAAGCTTGTCTTTAAAAGGTTTTTTTTATTAGTTATTTTTTTAATAGTAATGAATAGCCTGAAATGAAGCTAGGAGAACTCGGTATATTGAAAAAAAAACGATTACTTCGGGAACATTTTGAGAAAATCGAAAAGGGAAAGGTGGATGATCTAAATTCGTAACAAGTTGATTCTAGTGGTAGTAATGTGGAATCCGACAGAATGCAAATATTGTAAGTATGTAATTAGTTTTTGTATTGTGCTTGGTAATGTGCCATTCCAACATAATTATTCCCAATGATATCAATTTTCAAATCATGGATTTCACAGGTACTATTTACTAAAAACTACTATTTTGTTATGGCTGATCCCCAACATGTAATACGAAGTATTCGAAATGAATATTATGAAAACTGTTGACCACTTAACATAATATTTGTCTTTATTGTTTGAAATTATTCGTTGTTATTTTTTTTTTCTAAATGAACATGTCTGTAGCTAGTTTTATAAACTATTATAATCATTTGCTAATACATGTTCAGGTGCATTATTTCAACTAAATCCTGAAGTTCTGAGATCTGTAAATTTCAGTCACAGATAAACAACCCACGTTCCAACAACCTACAGGGTGAGAAAAAATACTTGTAACCGCTCCGAGTAAATTTCCTTGTTGCAAATCATTCTGATTTACAACGCTCTGTATATTCTAGGTTAGTTCTTTTGAGCAATCCTAACGGAAATAGTACAGGGTAGAGTGATTCCCTCATAATATCTTGTATTATTTCAGCGCATATTTGGCAGTTAATATATATATATATATATATATTGGTAATTTTACTATTATTCAGTGGCGTCACCAACAAGGTGGCTGGGTATAGCTTTTTCCAATAATTCTAGAATAAGCCAGTGGCATAACAGGTTTTCTCGAATATTTGCTTGAACCAATGTGAATTAAATCTGAGAAATACTACATGTACCTCTTGAAATATGAAACAAAATATTAGTAGTATAGAAGGTGATAGATACAACAAGTACAAGACTTGAAAAATGATAATTTTACCATAATATCGTTAAAAATCAAAATCTGATTAATTCAATTCATATATGAAGGAATTTTTTGTTTCTGGGACCATAATCGGCGAAGATATTGTTATAATATCTACCCAAAAATGCTATGATCTGCATATAGAGCTTGGAAAAAAAATGTTTTGAAATAATATATTCATTTAGAAAGATCACCTTTAAACTATGGAAAAATCCAGTATTTATATATAAATTCATATTACGTGAAAGTTATTCTATTCAAACGAGTATTGAACTCAATGAACCGAAAAATTATAAAAATAACACCATATATCTGTGCGGGAGACAAAACTATGATTATAGACTGCACAAGGAATGCCATGAATTTTAAAACAAAGGTTCCTAAATATAAATGTACACAAAAAATCGTACCTAATTATGAGCCCCAGTAAACTATGAGTTCATCAGAAAATAGATTACCTATTTATAATCAACCCTAAACAAAGAAGCGTCACAGCTGCGTCATCGTAGGAGAGGCAGTGTAATTATATTTAAAAATAAAATTACATCAACTTGATATTTTACAGTGGATTATAGATTTTCTCTGTATGTGGGACTACGAGGATATATAAACAGTTTTGTAACAATGAGAGTCATTCCATTCGGGTATTCATTTAAGCAAATAAACTTCAACATCGTAGCTACAAAGAAACCGTTAATTTTTTAACCAAAAAACCACTCACACTGATGAGTTTATTTATCAGTTTATAAGAAGCAAATCAACTTCAACATCGTAGCTACAAAGAAACCGAGTCGAACTGCATACACTGATATGTAGTTAGAAGAATTCATCCGAAATTCATCATTGCTCCAGAAGTAAATAAATAATTAAATACTTGACGGGATTTCTGAAGATTAAACTGAAAATTACTTAAAAATAAAAATAATTTCAAAATAAAACACCGGAAAAGATTTTAGTGAAGTGATCTTCGTACCAAGTATATATATATATATATATATATATATATATATATATATATATAGAGGGTAAATTTTTTGATTGTATTGTGTAAAGTTTAATTCAACTACTTTGATAAATATTTATTCATTTCATTAGATTTTGATAGTTGCTTGTTCTAGAAAGATGTATACTATGATTAATACTATTCAATGGTTATAACTGAAAACTTTTGCTATTAGGTTTTAAAGTCCAGCAAAATATTAAAGTTGTTGTTGAAAAAGAAAAACAATAACAATGAAAATTGTTTGAACCCAGATAATTGACCTTGTGTTTTAAATTTGTGTACATTGATAAATACAAAATTTTAGAATATATTGATAGAGCATAAAAAGAAGTATTAAAATATATTGCTACGTTTGATTTTGCTACAATTGATTGAAAATATATTGTTCATGCCTTAAAATTATAGAACATTGTAATTGATCTGATACTAATTTCTGCTATGGTTTTATTGCTATTTTTATACTCTGGTGAGTTTATATGAAATGGTTTTATAAGAATCATGGAATTATGGATTTGTGTAATGGTTTTGATGATTGATGTTAATTATATCTTTTAAATTTACAACTGTATTATTATTTAATTTTTTCTGATAGTTCGAGATATGACCGAATACATAGATTAAAACGAACCTCGATCATACTGAATGAATAACTTGGATGGACCGTTCTCTGAGTACATTCCCTTTGTCCATTTTTTTTTGTTGCACAACCCTCAATATAGAACCTCTAACAACTTTTTATAAGACACGCTTTTGTAATGTCACTTGTGTGAAAATGATTAGTATTGAGTAGAGTGAATACAAATAATACCAGAATAGTTAGACATCATTTAACGGTATTTGTAAAATCCTTCTATTGGATTTTCTAGAGTGTTTCTTTGGTAAAAGTTACTGTGAGGTTCGATAAACACTTGTTTTTTTTGGAGTGGTGTGTGAATTCATAACACTCTGTATATAGCCAGGTTATAACAAAAAATCAGTATTATTATTTTCATATTATGAGCCACCCAACAATATGTCAACAGAACTCAATTCGAGATGTTTTTGATAAATTATAAAATAAAAAATTTATTCAAAAATTAAAAACATATTCAAAAATTTCGACGCATCAAGTTTGCCACCTTGTCAATCAGAACTACGGCAGCAATTTGAAAGGGCGAGATACATCGCAAATATCTGGACAAATGCACATTTAGCAGTTTCAACGGATCTCGAACATACTGATTGTGGCTGGATAGATCAATAAGCCATATAATTACCATCAACAGTTAGAGATTATACTAATATAAATAACGAAGAAGCTGACATGAAATATTACTATTATTTTTATTAAAATGTTCATTTATGTTTTTGTAGCTAATCGTATTAACACTATTCGATAAAAAAAATCTATTTGGAATTTTTCAAATATTACAACCAATGCTATGTCATAAATTCTTAGAATTTCTAGAAGGTACACATTTCCGAGAACAGCCCCTATTCAGAGTTGAAAACTTTTACCACCAGGATAGGTTCGATGAAGGAATTCATTATAAGCGAAATAACAGTGAGTGGGCAACACGGAATTTCGTGGGCGAGAAAAGTTATTAAATGTATTCGGAAAGTATGTAATGGAAATGAGATTGTAATGAAAGATCGACTGTTTCGAAAATTATAGATAGGAAAACAATGTGAATTTAGATAAGTAGATTTACGAATAGTGGTATGGACGGTTTTCTGGGTTTTCCGGCCACCATCTAGCCAAATGCGACACTAAAATAAATTATAATGCACTCCCAGAAAAATGAGAATACTCCACATATATAGAGAATGCGTAAGTTAGTATTTCAGTAATTGCCGTATTAGTCTAAGAGCCGGTGGGAGATCGACCTTCACCGATCTGATAACTCGATGAGACATATTTTTTATCAAATATAATTTATAAACAAATATGCCTATGATAACTTGCCTATCGAAAAGTGTTCATAGCTATTTTCAATTGAATTAATTTTAATCAATTTTCTTTCATCACCTTCACTCTTTTGATAACCGAATGAGTTTCATCTCAACTGATAGTTTTTAACACTCAGAATATGCCTAGGTAGGCTTGCCCACTTATTTCTGGGCATGGCTACCTGGCAAGCAGATGTGAACAGGTAACTCAATATAGGTAACTACACCGATCTGTTAACCAATCGAAATTGATATCATAGGTAAGATAATTTAATTACAAAACCAATCGTATAGGCTGCTCGAAAATCGTACATAAAATATTATTGCCAAGCTATAAAGTCTTAGAATTTTAGCTATTTGATAGGTGCGAGAGAGAAAGTAGAGCGTCCGAGGTCCGTGTGATAGAACAGGACACAACATAGCAGCTGCACGCTACCTGACCGTTGAATGTATCAGAGTGCGCATGCTCGTGTACATGTGAGTGACAGTGACAGCATTTATTTACACTCGACAGTAATTTTGAACTCTAATTTATTATAACTCCAATTTCGATCACAATTTTTGTATTATTTCACACTATATATACTTACAGCTATGAAATAATCAAAAATAAATAATTTAATATATTAATAAATAAAAATAAAATAACAATTCAACAATTTTTTTTTCATTTCAAAGCTAAATTATGAAATGTAAAAATGATAAGAAAATCTATATTCTTTATTTAAAATTAAATAAAGAATAATTTATTTATTATTTAAAATCAAATAAATGCCGTAAAGCGGGAAAGAATGAGTGTTACTTTTGAAATTTTAGTATAATAAATTAAAAAAAACATCAATATAGAAAAATAAAATTTAATACATTTATGTTGTTGAAAGCGTTTATTACAAAGCATATAAAAGAGTTCAAAATTACTGTCGAGTGTAAATAAATGCTGTCACTGTCACTCACATGTACACGAGCATGCGCACTCGGATACATTCAACGGTCAGGTAGCGTGCAGCTGCTATGTCACGTCCTGTTCTATCACACGGACCTCGCACCCTCTACTTTCTCTCTCGCACCTATCAAATAGCTAAAATTCTAAAACTTTATAGCTTGGCAATAATATTTTATGTACGATTTTTTGCAGGCAAGCCTATACGATTGGTTTTGTAATTGAATTATCTTACCTATGATATCAATTTCGATGGGTTAACAGATCGGTGTAGTTACCTATATTGACTTACCTGTTCACATCTGCTTGCCAGGTAGCCATGCACAGAAATAAGTAGGCAAGCCTACCTAGGCATATTCTGTGTGTTAAAAACTATCAGTTGAGGTGAAACTCATTCGGTTATCAAAAGAGTGAAGGTGATGAAAGAAAATTGATTGAAATTAATTCAATAAGAAATAGCTATGAACACTTTTCGATAGGCAAGTTATCATGGGCATATTTGTTTATAAATTATATTTGATAAAAAATATGTGTCATCGAGTTATCAGATCGGTGAAGGTCGACCTCCCACGGTCTCCTCTACTATATGTTCAGAGTAGTATTTTTATTACGTTGCCTCAGGGACTAACCAACCAGTAATTTGTATTTCGCTTGTTAAATCTGATACTCGAAAGGGACCATCATTATTATGCTCAGAGCAAACACGGTACCCGTTTCATTTTTATGAGCGAGAGTACCACCATTGTAAGGGGGTTGAAGAGGGTTTTCAGACAAAAGCTAAGGCAGTTCTTTCTGAATTTTCATGAGGGTCGGTTGAAAATTGTAACAGTTGAATATTACCTCTAGAGTAGTTTTGTATTATTGAAAAACCTTTTGAAGCACTTATGATTTTGATAGTGTTCAATATCGTCAGTCCAAAATTCAATTTCACAGAGTATTCTCATTCAGAATTAGAGCTTAAATAATGATTCACCGTCTATGTTGAAAAAGCTCAACTCTTTCTTTGATTTCATATCATCATTGAACACACCCTTTCCGAAAGGTAATTTAGAATAAATTTTGATTAAGAAATATAATTATGAGTGTATAAGAGGTTACAGTTCTCAACAAAGTTAATCAATCTGTTAGTAATTGAAAACCATGAAATGTAGAGTCAGTCTCGAGATGTCCGGACTTCTAAATTGGTAGAGCCCGGTAAGTGAAAATATCTTTATATTTCTCTGGCAAATCTTCTCTCTGCATTTTCAGAACCTACGCAAGTTGAATAAGATGTTGAAAAGGGAAACATTCTCAATTGTGAAAAAAAAAATCCATTTCCATCGTGGATTTTTCAATTCACAGAAAAATCTTTCTATCAATATTCAATTGAGAATGTTTCCCTTTTCAACATGAATACCCCACAAGAGGTTATCTTGACGATGAAAGATAGTGACTCAAGTTTATCTTTCAGTCGCAGATGATTCCACATCTGATTTTATGAACATCCTGTTTATATTTTCAACAAATCAATTGAATAAGATGCTTTTTTAGTTCAATTTAGTTTCGCCACCGCTCGGCGTTCAAATCATTAGTAAATTTTGTAAAGTATATTTTTTAAAGTATATTTTTCTAAGAACTTAATTAATATACAAAGTAAGCTGGCACTGAAAGGGACATCTGATACGTTTTAGATGATGAAACATACAGTGCTTCTCAAAAGTCCCTCCCCCCCTCTTATTTTTGGAACGATTATACATAAACAAGTGAAATTTGGAAACTGAATATTAAAGGTTGTAAACTTCCCTACTAGTGATGATAGATGACGAAATCGTCAAAGATGACGTCATAAGGCCAATGTGACCAATAATTTTAAATGGAATCCTACGGCAAGCGACACCTCTTTTAAAAGGTATCGAAAAAACCTATTCAATGATACTAATTTTGTTTGTGTTTATGGCAGTTTTGGCAACTCGCTTTTGAAAAACGCAAAGCTGTGATGAATTAAATGAGTTAATACTAAAATTCCAAATTCAAGCTTCGCCTCTGGATAGTTGTCGAATAAGCTGACGTTTTTGTTAGTCTCCCTAATTCGAAGTTTTTGTAATTGTCCAAGTTTTTGTACATTTAATAATTTGTGTATTGTTGATCGAACGTTCAACTGTTTTAGCAGCTTTTGGTACTTTTAATATTTTTGTACATTTTAATAATTTGTTAAACTGTTGTGAACCGAACGTTTAAGTGCTTCAAGAAGCGAAATGGTACGTGCTTTAGGTGATAAAGTAGCAGCGATCCTAATTCTTGGTGAAACTGGACAAAATATTCATGCAGCAGAACGCATTTTTAATGAGAGGTTTCCCGATCGCCCCGTTTCGAGGACTTATTTAAGGGAGCTTCTTCGTAAGTTTGAAACAACAGGTAATATTAACGATGCGAAACGATCTGGCAGACAACAAATTTCTGATGAGAAAAAAATTGATATACTGGCAGAAGTAATAGTTAATCCTACTTCTTCAACAACTCACGTTGCCTCTACCTGAGAAGTCAGTCGGAGTACAGTACACAAGGTGTTGAAAAAAACAAATTTCATCCATACAAATTAAAAATGGTTCATCAACTATCAGACGACGACCCAGACCGAAGACTAGAATATTGTGAAAGTACTTTCTATCTAAATGGAAATGTAAATACACAGAATGTGAGGTATTGGAGTGCCGCAAATCCTCACCTGTTTCGTGAAACACATACCCAATTTCCCCAGAAGGTGAATGTTTGGGTAGGTATCCTGGAAATCCACATCGTTGGGCCTCTTTTTCTAAATACTAATTTAACTGGTGAGGTTTATCTGGAGCTGTTGCAAAACGCAATAGAACCGTTAATCCTTGAAATTTTGGAAGATAATCCAGATGAATTCGGCAATTTGGAAATAACATTCCAACAGGATGGTGCTCCTCCACACTTTAACGGTGCAGTAAGACTGTATTTGGATGAGGAGTATCGTGGTAGATGGATTGGACGACGAGGTTCAACGGAATGGCCAGCTCGATCACCGGACCTCACACCTTTGGATTTTTTTCTGTGGGGGTACTTTAAATCGAAGGTTTACGCCACTGAACCTGACAATATTGACGTTTTAAAACAACGTATTGTTGCAGAATGTGAGGCTGTTTCCGCAGACACATTTGCAAAAGTACGAGAAGAGTTTAAAAAGGGGATATTTCACTGTCAGGAAGTAAATGGAGGTCACTTCGAGCAATTCCTTCAAGTAGATACTGATTCTTAAATCTGTAATGAATATCATACTGAATGGAATTTAAATTTTAATGTTTACTAATGAGCCATTGAAACTGCCATAAACACAAACAAAATTAGTATCATTGAATAGGTTGTTTTGATACCTTTTGAAAGAGGTGTCGCTTGCCGTAGGGTTCCATTTAAAATTATTGGTCACAATGGCCTTGTGATGTCATCTTTGACGATTACGTCATCTATCATCACTAGTAGGGAAGTTTACAACCTTCAATATTCAGTTTCCAAATTTCACTTGTTTATGTATACTCGTTCCAAAAATAAGAGGGGGGGAGGGGAGCAGCGACGAAGAAGAAGATGATAGATTATTAATGTTAATGAAATTTTAATTTTTACCCTAAGTATTAGATGAAAACGAATTAAAACAATATTATAATTAATGTATTTATTTATACTTCTCTGTTATTTAAACTCATCCTCCCTTTTGTCTACTCTTAATTAATCGATAATTCATTGATAGTTTGAATAATACAAAGACAAATTACCAAAACTGACAAAAAAGTTTTACAGCTTCAACCACTTCTTGCGATATTATAATTTTGTATATACTAGCCTTCATTTCGCCTTCTGGCAAATTATGTACAGTTTTCTTAAGCCGTAAATAATATTAAAATCAAATTGCCAGAACTGCACCTTGTCATTTAAATTTAACAATTTTCTTACAACTTTACCGACCTACTAAAACTACAAAAACACAAAATTTCAGAGCTGCACTCAAAGATGTTATTTCGATTAAAAATTTACGCGTTTGACCAAATTCATCAAAATATATTGATTATTTACAATGCATTTAATTCTGTATTTCAAGGATAAAACGGGGGAAAAAAACCCGTAAATGTCCCTTGTACCTTATTATTTTTAATTTACGTAGCCAGCTCTCCGTCTACTTTGATATAATTCATATTCTAGTTTCTGGGTTTGGTTTCCGTAAATATTCGACCCTCAAGAGCATGATTCGCCCTGCCAACGTCTCCGTCTCCCCCACGGAAATTAAAGCTGATGCATCAATAAAATAATCATTTCCTGTTCACTCACGTTATGTATGCAACTTAATTATATGCCGTACACTGCAGCTACACGAGCATATAATATTACATTAATTACTTTTTAATGGAGAACTGTGCAAAACAGGCTCACATCAACTACCTATAGTTCCGAACATATTGTTCGTTCACAAAGGAAATAAAACCACCGGCGTTTTCCCGAAGGATGCTCTTACAAAATTCTGACTGATTGAAAATATGTTCAATGGCTTGCTCTGAATGTTCTGCGAAAAGGAGTAGACGCAGATATAGGGGGATTTCTAGGCATCAATGGAATTTGTTGAAATTTTAGTATATACCTTAGGTATTGGGCCTAGCCCCACCATGTGACTAGGCCGTCGGGAGGGGAGTGCCTGTGACGATCCCAAGACACCGCTGGGTGAAGTCCAGGTGCCCTCTCGGTAACATGGAAGCTTGCTTAGTAGTCATAGCGAAAGCCATGGCGAACCCTCAGGCGAACGGTTAGTCGTCAAACGTTATAGTATTTCTAATTCCAATTGGACCGACATAAAAAGTTTCGTGAAGGATTTCTCTTTCAATTGACATAGGCGTCGGTATATTATTTATTTTCCAGTGGTATTTTTTCAGTTACTTATTCTTACAATCATAGCAATTGATCACCCCATGTAAAAGTAGACACATGTTATCTCAACTGAATTTTATTATTTGTTTCGAAAGGTCTCCAGAAAACCATATTGATAAAATTATTTTCAATGGATATTTCCTAACCTCACCAACACACGGCACTGATTAAGAAATATTCTGAACTGCGTAAATCATGCGGATTCAGATAACAGATGTCAAATCCAGCTTGACGAGCTTCTATTCCTCAAATATATTTGATAGCGCCTTTACTAATAATCTGAGAACTTGAATAATATGATTGTACCAGGAACGCTTTGAAAGTAAAAACAATGGTAGTACATAAATTTCCGATTTGCGGGGCAGTGCATGTGAACACTCCTCGTAGTGCTCTTATTTTTATTGCCGTTCCAATTGGGATTAGAATAACTATACACGAGTATAGTCCATCCAATATCAATTGCAGAAGCTGTTTCTATGGGGAGCAAATAAAAACTCACTTCGCTAACACGAGCGTATATGCGAAGAAACGGAACGAAAAATAATCTGTACTACTCGTAAACATTCGCCGTCGGCAAACGGTAGATCAAAAGAGCCGATAGTCAACGTGGACTTGAGTGACTGCTGACTGTTCTACAACCTATTCGTCTGGGCCAATCAAGTCGGACATCATGCTTGCAGGTGTGGCTATACGATGGGAGGTCATGAATCACGCGTTATATTTGTGTTTTAATAGCTCTGAAAGATTAAAAACCAGTAGCGTCTGTGGTCTTGGTGTGTGCCGATCGAAATACGTTTTAGGATATTCTAGTTTTGTAGGATATTCTCGTTTTTTTTTCTTAATGTATTTGTATAAATAAAAGCTTGCCTTTATTTTTTTTTTCATTTTTCATTATTTATGAAGTATTTTAAAAATCTTAAAATATCTAAATAAAATTAGTTATCTCCGCCACTGCTGCTCACAGGATTTCGCCGCAACACTTTTTTATGCTTCTGCAATTGATATTGGGAAAACTATAGCAGAAGGTGAAAGCCTGATGCGGCGGTGACCCATCAAACGCTGATGAGAATGACTTCGTAGAACTCATCCAGTATTGAAACGACCGTTTGGTAGGTAGAGAGGGGGAAAACACGAGTGGACACGATTTGATGTGGCTGCTTATGCTACGGCGAATCTTCACCAGTGGCTTGTCGTGCAGCGTTTGAAAGGTTAGGTTTGTTTGATTGATAAATAGGTAGTGCAGTTATTTATTGAACTTTGATAAACAATTCATAGTCTCCGACCCCGAAAACCCCCACATACCAATTTTGTATGAAAATCGGACCATAATTACAAAACTCGTCCGCCAAAAACTTCGTCTCGTGTTTCGCCTATACCAAATAATTTGGTACGCCTATGGAATTTCTATTATTAGCCACAGTTAGACAATGGTTCGGGTATGAAACGAAAACATCAAACACTCCTTGCTAGAGGTTCTGATTTGAGCAATAATACGTGTTATATAAATTTGTGAGGGAATACTCAAGTAGGATTTTGAAGAATCGGAGGCTGTTAAGCCATTGTATATGAGCGGGTAGGAAGAACTTGCAAGTCTCTCTGAGTCAAGCGAAATTATCTTTTGCTTGAATTTAACCAGAATGTCGTCCGTGAGTTTTTTGAGTCATAATTGAGAAAACGCTGCCATAAGTTTTCACAGTCAGCAAATATAAAGTATTCTTTCACCTGCGAGAGCCAATTGAATCTGGTGTCTTTCGCTCTAACTCAAGTAGACGTGAATAGCAAATTTTGGACAGTCTGGTGCTTTCCAGTTTTCAATTTGTTAAGCCAAGTTAACGAAGATTTGAAAATTATGTATGATAATTTAATACAGTTAGTTTCTATGCGCACATGCGCTAAGTAATCCTAGCTACCGTTATAACTCAGCCACGGTTGAGCCACTTGCTCACACAATGACAAGCTACTGGCTCTGGGATGTTAGTGCCCGAGCGGTTTAATGCGCCGCTCCCCGCCGAGTCAGACAGGGAATACAATCCCCTGAGCCCACAGGTGAAGGACTCCCCCGTCTCCACCGTTTACGGTATTATTTTTTCAATTGAAACTACCTAGCTACCAACGCCCCCCAGAGGCCAACTCCTGTCGATGAGGCGCTGCAAGCGGCAGGCTCCCTCATCCCCTGGGTACCCATGAGAGATAAGACTACCTTCGCATACGGGGGCCAACCCGCATCTAGAGCTCGTCCAGTATTGAAACGACCACTTTGGCCTTCCCCTACCTAACAACCAATTGTTCCTACAGAGTTGTGTTCAATTTGTAACTTACAAGTGACCGAGTCATTGCAACACATCCTGTTTGAATGCCCTATCTTTTTGGGCAGAAGGCAAAATGCGATTCTGTCGGAAATCGGCAATATTGACGGTCTAGTACTTGTACTCAATACACAAAACATGTTACTGTTAGCATTGAATATAATGAAGCTACGTTCGTTCATTATGAATGAATGACTGTGTAAATGTGGCTATTAGCTACAACGTAGAAATTTGTACAACTCTTTATTATACTTATGATCCATGTGGAATTACGCTCGCTTATTAGCCGAGCCCTTGTGAATAAAAATAAATGTATTTCTTTTAACACAATAAACTTATCTATCTATCTATCTATTACTTAGCGCGTTGATCCGGCGTAACCGGATTCTTAGGCGTCCCACTGCGCTCCTGGAGAAGATGGAACCGGAAGGTAGGTGCTTCTCTGGGTGTGGGGCGTCCTCTGATAGTGCTCGGATGGAGTGGGGTCTTCCGAAGTACGTTAACGCATACCTTAGGTGTAATAATAGATTAACTTTACGCGACCACGATAGCGATTGCACTAGTTGGCACAGGGTGTAATTGAAACTTTCTATTTCTTGTCATGTATAATAAGATAATAACTTGTAATGCGATTATCAAGATCATAATGCAAAAATTGACATCTATGAAGGAATGCCTTCGTGCCACCATATTGAAAATTCCAATTCACCCCCATTTAGGGGTAGTATGTACTTGCGATTTTTCTAATAACTCTGGTGAGCGGGTATTTTCGTCTGAGTATTCCATTGGATCGCTGAAATGTAGATTGCACAAATAGTTATTTATTATACAAGGGAAAAAGTATTAGATTTTATCTCGAGGCTAAAATCCAATATTTTTCCCGTGTATAATACACTATTTTTTTCTTTGACGGGAAAAACAACGATTTAATATTGAAAAAACATATTACAATATATTAAAGTCAGAAAATGATCGATGTGAAATTTGAATTTTTAAACTGGTAGGCTGTTGTACTTATAGCGACAATTAGACCTGCGTTGCTAAGGAAACCTTTAAAGTAATCAAATATCTGTCAATTTAAATCTGTGATTTGATTTAAAAATTGCTAAGTTAGTAGTTGTTTACTAGTTATTTTGAATAATATAAAGTTAAAAAATGTCTGATTCCAAGTTTTCTCTGACTCCACCGGAGTTAGTAGATGTAGCGAAAGTAGCGTTACAAAAATCATTGCCAGCTAAAGCGCGGAAAATTTACGAAACCGCGTATTCAAGATTTATGGAATGGAAGATGAAAAAGACATGCAGTTCTTTCTCTCTTTCTCGGAGACGGTATTATTGGCTTATTTTTCGGAACTGGCACAACAACAAAAGCCATCAACAGTGTAGTCGAATTATTCAATGATTAAAAGTATGTTACAATCCAATAACTAATTACATTTCTGAAACAAAATGGGAAAGTTTACACGCCCAAGGAAGCTGAGATTTTTACGATTACACAAATTAGATTTTTTGAATAATGCTCCCGATGAAGTGCATTTAATGGCCAAGGTTGTTGTTGTATTTGGGATTGCAGGAGCTTGTCGGATTTGTGAAATCAACCAGGTAACATTAGATGATATTGAAGATTCGGGAACGTTGTTAATTGTGAAACTTAAGCAAACAAAGAATGAGGTAAACAGGAGATTTGTAGTTACTGAAGAATATATTAAATTTTACCGAATGCCCTTCGTCCAGCAGCAGCAAAGGATCGCCGCCTGTTTTATGCATATCGCAATGAAAAATGTATCAATCAGGTTGTGGGTAAAAATAAGTTTTATAAGGTACCTGAAACAGTAGCTAATTTTCTTCAACTTGAAAATGCTAACTCATATAGAGGTCATTCATTTGGAAGATCGTCTGCTACACTTTTAGTTGAATCTGGGGGAGACTTGATGACACTAAAGAAACATGGCGGTTGGAAATCAACCGTTTATAAGGTGGAAAAAAAATTTAAGGAAAAACCCCGTTTGCGACCAGGTACATCAAAGGCAGTTGTGTCCATGACGGAAAAAATATAATTTCAACACATGAAAATTCGACTGTTGTACCGAATAGTTCAAGGAACATGTCATTCATGCAATGCACATTTAATAATTGTTATTTTGATATAAAGGAAATGTAACTTTTGTAAAATAAAATATTCTAAAATTAAATATCTACCTTTACTTATGTGTATATATATCCGGGAAAAAGTACTCACTTTTTTCCCGAGAAAAAAGTAATTTCCTAAAAAGTGATATTTTGTTACCTGTCAACAGAGATAAAAATGTCAAACTTTTTTCCCGTCACAGAAAAAACATATTTTTTGTGTCACCATAAAAAAATTCAAATCAGTCCCCTTATGGGGATAGTTTATACTTGAGATTTTTAAAAGAACTTTGCCGACATATGAATATATTTTATTGAAACGCTGGAATATGGTGGCGCAAGACATGTTATTCGTACCACTATAAGGAAAATTCATATCAGCTACCTCGTTTACACTTATTTTTCGAAAAACTGCTGACCGAACAAATAAATATTAGAAAATACCTTATAATAAACAACTTAGTCTCATTATTGATATACTTAAAAAATAAAACAAAAATAGAAATCGAATATACACATCCAATTAAATTATTTTGGCGGAATCCGCATAGAAAATAAAGTATATATCACAATTGACCGGTAGGTACAATTTCAATCTTTTTCAATCTTTCTTTTACAATTTCAATCTTATCAATATTGAAAAAATATATAATATTTTGACGTTACCTTGTCTTTTTATATTTGAATGTCTATAAAAACGTTGACAAAATATTTTTTTCCAATAAAGCAATACATAATGAGAATACTAGGCACAAGAATGACATATATACCCCATTTGGCTTCATGGCTCCCAGAATTTTCGACTTATTGCCAACCACTATAAAGATTTGTTAAACTTTGGCTATGTTCAAGAAATTATTAAAATACTTTCTCCTATGTAACTGTTTT
>JAFIRS010008508.1:0-16512 GCA_018342105.1 Gonioctena quinquepunctata
AATACAATAAGGCATTTTCTCCGAATTAGTATTAGTACCAGGGCGACCGAGCTCTGCTCGGTGTTTTGTTTTTCGGTAGAATCGTGCTTTTTCGGAGAAGATGCTCATTTGGATACGAATCACATACTTATTACATATGAATATTTTGCAATCTTACCTAGTTTGGCACAGGTTGGCTACAATACACATTTTAAATGAACCGTATGAGTTCCTTGGACTAACCAAAGGAAAACATATCTAACATTTGTATTCGGATAATGTCATTTAGCGAGCGCCATCTCACGAAGTTTAGAGGTACCAGTACGCAATAGCAACAATGCAAGTACCTCGAAAATTTACGAGATGACGCTATACGTATCGATTCGTAATTTTTTTTGTGTGTGTTAAATCGCGTTTTTTCAGGAAAGACCCCTATACAGATAAACTTAAAAAGCAAAACCCTATCTAAATACAAAAGAAGAATTGCTCGTTTAAAGATATACGATTTTCCCCTGTCTGACCAATAAGGAAATGTTTGTAATAGTTTGATATTTTCGGAAATTATTGTAAATTTCTATAGTAAAATGAGCTTTAGGAAATTGTACTTTATAATAAGGTAGGTCGAGTTTTCGTTCCTGTTTTTATTAAAGTTGCAAACGAAGTATCAGAAGCGACGGTAAAAAAACGTAATATTCGTTTTTATCGCTGTACAACAAGCGGGGCAGACTTGTCCCACTTTCATTATGTTCTTAAAATAAATGGAACAAGAATCGGACGTTACTTGTGGAAGTGCCTATTTGAAGTTTTTTCACTACCTTGGAGCTATAAAATGAAAAATGACATAGAATCACTCCTGTTTGAGTCCCTGAAGCTTGGTGCTGCCGTGATTTATTTTTGTTTCAAGTGTTCAGAAGCGAATATTCGTAACCAGTAACTGTGACGAAGTTAATTTCCGTTACCATTGTTATCGCTTGAAGGGAAATCAGGAGGACATATGGGAGTCAATAAGACTTTGGGGCAAGATGAGGCAGAGGTTCTACTAGGTTCTGGGTTCTGAATGTCGAGGCGATGTAGAAAGCTAGTGAAGAAGATATCCAGAGTGCGGCGCTACTAAACGTCCCAAGACAAGGTCCAGGGGTGAAATGAAGGAATACAATATAGGCGCACCATTCTAATGGATCGCCACTGATGTAGCTGAACCCTTCCCTGTGATGGACGATGGCAACAAATACATCATTTTCAATGTTTCTCATTCTTTTTCTTGACCAACTTTTTTGCGCACTCTGTAAGTTATTTAATGGATGTGATTAAAAAAACTGTAATTCACATGAAAATGGCCTAGCTTCGATAGGCAGTATCACTTCTTATAGAAAAACTCACAAAAACGGTTCATCTTCGATATAGGATTTGATACCTGAATTTACATCAGAATCAGAGGAATCCAAAATTTTTATAAAATATTGAAAATAACAAAGTATTACAATAACGAAACTATTTCAGTTGGATTTTCAATGTTTCCTTTACCGTCTATACAAATTTCCATAATGTTGCTACTTTTAGTACTGTTTATATAGGTTGCGTCAACTCTAATTTTGAAACGAGTGTGAAAACAGCCACGGTTTTCTCAATCACGGTTTTCGATCTGGCAAAACTGCGCAGTCCTTTCGTATGCACGCGCGTGAGTAGAAAGAACCGTTTTGCGTTCCCGATAGGTTCGCTAATCTCTTCAGCATCTTATTCTCAAACTGGTCAGGTATTATCATTATCGGGGGAAACAAATGATCGTGCATTAGGAAAAATCAGAGTGTGATATACCAAGTGAGAATTATGTTTCCAAATTAAGGGAAAATTCGTATTTTGGGTGGGTTGATGTGTTTATCTTAAAATCGATCGTAGGGAGGGCTGTAGAAGAAAATTTAGGAATTGACCCGCAAAAGTCATTGTCGAGCCGTCAGAGAGGAGGGTAAAGAATTTTTCGAAAATTTCAAATATTCACTGAAACTTTTGAGATAGTGGACAACTTTATAAGGCATTGACGGCCCGACAATGACTTTTGCGGGTGTCGAAATGAAGTTAATATGTATAAGATTATTTTGTACACATTCATTATGCGTGCAATCGCCTTATAAAGTTTCAGTAATATTTGAATTTTTCAAAAATTCTGTACCCTGAGCCGACAAGACTTTGCGGGTGTGGAATAAAGTTAATATGTATAAGATCATTTTGTACCCATTCATTATGCGTGCCATCGCCATATAAAATTTCAGTGAATATTTGAATTTTTCAACTCCTCTGACGGCCCGAAAATGACTTTTGCAGGTGTGAAAAATAAAGTATAAGATCATTTTGTACCCATTCATTATGCGTGCCATCGCCTTATAAAGTTTCAGTGAATATTTGAATTTTTAAAAAAATTCTGTACTTCTTCTGAAGGCCCGACAAATATTTTTGCGGGTCTGGAAATGAAGATAATATGTATGAGTTCATTTTGTACCCATTCATCATACGTGCCATCGCCTTTTAAAGTTTTAGTGAATATTTGAATTTTTCAAAGAATTCTGTACCCTCCTCTCTGACGGCCCGACAATGACTTTTGCGGGTAAGTTCCTAAATTTTCTTCTACAGCCCTCCCTACGAATTTTCCCTTGATTTGGAAACATAATTCTCACTTGATATATCACATATATGCCACTCTGATTTTTCCTAATGCACGATCATTTCTTTCCTGCGATAATGATAATACACCTTCCCAGTTTGAGAATATGATGCTGAAGAGATTAGCGAACTGATCGGGAACCCAAAACGGTTCTTTCTAATCACGCGCGTGCATACGAAAGGATCGCGCAGTGTTATCAGATCGAAAACCGTGGATGAGAAAACCGTGGCTGTTTTCACACCCGTAATTTAGAAGCCAATTTAATCCTCCTCACTTGATTTGGTTGTAGTTTGTTTTATAAAGAAGGTTTGAGGTATAAGAGCACAGTTTGACGTAAAACATTATCCGAAACAGCATTTTCTGGAAATAGGCGATTTTCAGACTCGAGAACGATTGAAGATATAATAATGTAGAGAAATTTGTCAGCTTTCAAAAAGATATGAGTATATTTTTCTGTAGGACCAATAGTTTTCTAGTTATAAGCGAAAAACCAAGAAAAGGTAAAATTTAAGGCTTTTCGAGAGCCCCCCTGTGCTTGGCTCATTTCCTAGAGTCGGAGACTTTTAGGATGTTCACCTAATAATGACACCAAACCCATCCCGAAGTCAAAAATTCTACCCCTATCCATGCACTCCAAAATCAATCGTTGACTGGATTATTATTGTCGTACCTACATTTGAAATATTTTGCCGCGTATCAATGTTCGTTATTCCAGTTCCGTATATTTTGTTTAGTTTAATTCTGCCCGTTCCGTATTTTACTTATAGTAATACTTGGGGTAATATTTACGGTAATTTGACATTTATTTTGGTTATCAACAATTTGCAATAGCGCTCATTCACCGCCAACCGGCTACAGACAGTACAACCCGACCTAATGTGTGGAAAGTAATGTTTATCAGAACCGGTACCGGGAGACTAGCCAGCTAGGTTTATTAGCAACTTTTCAGATGCTTTGAGGGTGGAGAATCGTATGTGGTGTGCATTACTGCCAGATGGACATACAAAATACATTGTCCTAGGTCAGTTATTGGGTAGGTAGGGGTCCGTTTGACATGCATAACAACAACAAAACAACAAGTGGTTGGTTGAATGAATCAACATAATAGTTACTACTCACCGTCTATAAATAAACGAAGCAAACGGCAACACGAATCGTTCAAACTGAAAATGCAGACATTTGTTTGAAATAATAGTAGTCTGTTACTCAGACATTCATTATCTCCTATGGCCAATAGCTGATAGTGTTCTGAACGTTGAATGAGTTTTGGAATCGAAATCGCATTGCCAATGGGAACCTTGAAATTCACTGTTGCGCCTTCTTGGGATCATTTAAGAGGACAGGGGCGTGCCATAATCAGTTTTTTTTTTTGGTTCGAGACGAGTTTTCAATTTTGGAAAAGAGTAAATATTGATATCAATAGAAAAACTCCAAATATAAAATTTTATTCGAAACGTACATTTGACTAGGCGCTAGAATCTCTGATACACTCACACCCATTTCGCAAATTCATCTTATTCGAAATTAAAACTATTCTTAAAAAAATTATAATCACTCTTGAAATGTCAAGGTTTTGATAGAACCCTCAAATTGAAAACGGCCATGCCCACACAGTTGTATATACAGTATCTCAATTATAGAAACATATAAAATATTATAAACAATCCCGAAATACGCCATTTGGCACCATAAACATTTCATAATATTCAACCCTCTTTGAGAAAAAGTTGCCACCACCAATAGGCCTTTTCATTTAGATGATTTTTTAAGGCGCATGCGCTCGTTTTGAGACCCAAAGTCTGATTGGCTATTGGAAAAGTGAATAGCCATTGGTTAGTTTTGAAATAACAATTTGAGATTGGTTCAGTTCAAAATTAGCGATATTTTCTCATTATGTCAACAGTCAACTTCATGACAAATGCACCTGCATACATTGGCGTTCGTAACTTTCTTTGTAGGTTAAGTACTTTACCTATTTTATACTGCCAAAAACCTTTCATTCGTAGATAAAATAATCTACACGAATATTTTCTAATGGTGAGTTTTCTTCTCCTTGTAAATTCAAGTCAACTATCCATAGGAAAACTCGGAATTTTTTTAATTCCTTAAAAAAAAAAATCGACGTCAATGCCGTTGAGTCTGACAGGTAAACAAAGTTAGTCATTTGTCATCTAAATGAAAAACCCTATTCTGAGGTATTTTTCAATAGAAATACTACCTATTGAGGATATGTCGAATTGTTCTTTGAATTCAGTTTAGTTTTTGATGTTAATAATAATAAGCGAAAACACAAATTTCTGGAAAAACTACCAAAATGTCCAGAACGATGAGAAAAGTGGTTGGACTTTTTTCAATTTTTTTTTTCGAAGTAGTTTTTCCCAAAAAACCTTTCAAAGAAATATTTCTGTTTGAACAGCGCGGAAACCACGCCTGGATGTGACGCGCCGATCGTTGAGAGCGTTAGATACTTACAGAGTTGCCAAGAGTTATTCATAATATTTTTTTACAATGTGAGCAGGCCAAAAAAAAATGGCATAGCACTCGATATGCATACATAACATTCAAGAATAACTTACAGCTGTCAAATGAGGAGTCTTCATTTCAATATGACCCATGCTGACACAAGTTCTGTTTCATTCATAGGATGAAACATTTCCTCAAAATAGTGACACTGACAACTCGCCGATCGCCGAGAGTGCCAGGAATTACAGCGTTGCCAAGCGTTATTCATAATATTTCTGTACAATGTGAGCAGTCCAAAAAAATAATGACATAGCACTCGTTATTCAAGAATAACTAAATCAAGAACAGCTATCAAATACGAAGTCTTCATTTCAATTATAACACATGATGACATAAGTTCTGTTTTATTCATAGGATGAAACATAATAACATTTCCTCAGAAGTTCCGCAAAATAGTGACACTGGCAATTGGGAAAATGCCAAATCAATGGACTTATGACGTCAAAAGAAGCGGCAATAACGCTGTGTTTGAATGTCTCACTGAATATGAAAGTTTTACAGCAGCGTTTATTAAAAAATTACACAATATATTCTAGGAAAAACTATGGATTCATAAAATTTTATCACAATATTTCAACTTCAAGCACATATGATGAAGCAAATTTGTGAGTTTGTGATCTCACCTATCGACTTTATTTTGAGTATCAATATTACATAATATGCGTGGTTAAGCTAAAGCTACTCTTATCATGAGGATAAGAGTAGCTACTAAGTATTAAAAGTTGAGAAAAAATTAAACAAAATTATACTTGAATTGTATAACGAGCAATTAGTTTGTAATAGTATTCAGAGGAAAGATTAAATCAAATAGATTAATTGGTAACCCTTTGGAGTTTGCTTCAAGTTTACTTTCAAATGTATATTTTGATAACTGGATGAGATCTTCCATTATCATATAATGACACAAAGCAAGTATGAAAAATATTCTTGAATGTGGCTGACGAATGACGAGGAATATTGTTACGAAACCACTACTCCCCTGCCTTTCGTTTATGTCTGGTCGTCAATCCCAAAAAGAAAAATTCACGAAACGACAGTCTAGTAAAACGAAGTGATTACAGTGGCGTGCGCACTATTTTAAGAGTGAATTGTGCTTGATTTATTTAATTAGCGCATTAATGTGCAGTGGACGGACAATAATTAGTCTAGCATTTTAATAGAGACGAACTCCAGTTTCGTAACAATATACAAGTTCTGGTTGGAACGTAAATTCAGAAAATGGTCTAACTTACTTTTTGATTTATTGAAGTGTATTAGGATTTTTAATAGGGTTCAAAATGTTTTTATTGATCTATTCAAAGTTGTTCTGAATCGTTTGTTTTCAAAACTCTGTCTTTTTCATTTGAATTTATTCCATCGAGTCTGATCTTCATACCAAAGTTCCAATGAAAATTGAAACCAATTTGTTTCCTCTTTCAAACCATTTTGATTGTTATATAACCCGAACTTGTTAGTTCAAATTCAATAATGATTCATTTATTCCATACACAATAATGATCCATAGAAATCTATCAATATGGGGTGAGGCCAAGAAGGGACTACATAATACCACTTGGCAAATGCTCCACGATATTGCAAGCTGAAACACATGCTATTATGGTATGCATTCAGAAGAATCTAGAAAATGGTTATAGAAAAAAACACATCTACATTCTATCTGACACTCAGAGTGCTATTAAAGCATTCAACTCCACACAGATAAAGTCTAAACTGGTCTGGGACTGCCTCCAGAACCTCATCGAGCTGGCAAACACAACAAGGTCACCTTGATGTGGGTGACAGGTCTTAGAGGCATTGAAGGCAACATAAAAGCGGATCAGCTAGCTAGACAAGCATCTGAAATGGTATTCACAGGGCCAGAACCTGTGCATGGGATCAGCAAAAACCGATGCAGGACCCTGATCGATGAGTGGATAAAAAAGAGACTTGTTGATGTCTCCTTTTTATCCACTCATCGATCAGGGTCCTGCATCGGTTTTTGCTGATCCCATGCACAGGTTCTGGCCAAGAGAAAGGCAATGTCACGCACAGATTTGGGAACTGTGTCTGTGTCTGTCAAAAAATTTAGTGGACCACTGATGATCTCTTGCTCAGTTTTTTGGTAAAAAATAAAAGAATGCCTAAACTCCAAATGAATATGTATATGGATATCTATATATATATATATATATATATATATATATATATATATTTTATATATATATATATATATTTGTGTTTGATAATAATACTATTTTTATTTAATTTTAGAATTGATTTCATGACAACTTCATCTCTTATTATGCATTTTTAGTTGTTTTTGTCAATGAATAAATGGTTGTTTATTCGTTGTTTTACTGATTCAGTCAATTACTTTCAATAGGTTTTTTCATTTAGATGACAAATGACTAACTTTGTTTACCTGTCAGACCCAACGGCATTGACGGCGAATTTTTTTTTTATAGGAAATAAAATATTTCCGAGTTTTCCTATGGATAGTTGACTTGAATTTACATGGAGAAGAAAACTCACCATTCGAAAATATTCGTGTACATTATTCTATCTACGAATGAACGGTTTTTGGCGGTATAAAATAGGTAATAAGTACTTAACCTACAAAGAAAGTAACGAACGCCAATGTATGCAGGTGCATTTGTCATGAAGTTGACTGTTGACATAATGTGAAAATACCGCTAATTTTGAACTAAGCCAATCTCACATTGTTATTTCAAAACTAACCAATGGCTATTTACTTTCCCAATAGCCAATCAGACTTTGGGTCTCAAATCGAGCGCATGAGCCTTAAAAAATCATCTAAATGAAAAGGCCTATTTAATACCAATCATAGAAAAACTGTTAAAACTCACTCTATATCAATATTTTTATATAGTTATAATTTCAATAAATATCACCATACTTACGATCCCTGGTATCTATTTGGACTTGATAAATTATCAGACTTCCAAATGTACAATTTCATTCAGAAATATGCAAGTAGGCAAAATCATACAAATAATCGTAAGAACAAATCACAAAAGTTTGAAGTATTATTCATGAATGAATGATGGATATTTTCAATGTGTGCACACTTTTATATCTGCTGCTACTTGATTTTCGAATCTGTAACTTGATTGCAGCTAACTTTTAAGCTCTTCTCTTCCTTGACAAGTAATTTTCACTAGTCAAAAACTTGTTATTTTAACCTGTAGGCACCGAGTAGAACCCAACTCTATCCTTGTCCCACAGTCAACTATAATGCAAGTAACTGGCATTTTCTTTCAGTTAAAGCACGAATTATAATCCAGAACTGAAAAACTATTCAAAATCGCATAGAAAATCACAAAATAAATAATGTTACCACTATGGTCACTTATAACGAATTTGTGTTCCCTCAGCCGCCATATTGCTTCCGTTTTGACAGATCGCTGGACACGTAAAAAGAAATATCACAATTTTGTGGTTATGTTACCACAATGAGAATTTGCAACAAATGAAATAAGCTTGTCATACTCCATTTTCTCACGTGAAATAATGACTACTAGAACGAGGTGGACGAACAAAATCGCGTCTTTGATAAAGAACGTATCCATTTCTTGGCGCAAGCGCATTCACTTCTAGAGCCCGATTTTGAAAGTCGATGTTCCATTATTTTGGCATCACATAGTAATGTATGAAGTTAATAAATATATGGGTCTAGCACGTCCCTGGTTACAATGCTTGCGATGCTCATGTATACTGTCCCAACATTTATATTGTTCAATGTGTTTCTCAAACTGAAATTACCTAGCCATGCCCCTTCTTGTATCACCAAGTGGAGGGGATGCAATCTCAGTAGTGTTTCCATGGCTGCAGTTGGCGTTGATTGCATTGCCCCTGTAATGCCTACGCAAGCAAGTGTTTGCATAGTTTAGTTTTAGCGTTCCTTTGTATCTATGGCCACCTCACCAGGAAAGCGTACGTTATAGCCGGTTTCATCACCATGTTGTACAGCCAGTGTACCATGTGTGGTTTTAGCCCCCATTTCTTTCCAAAAGAGCGTCTTGCCACAATTAGTGTGGTCTCCGCTTTTATGGTCAATTTCGAGTCCAGTATAACCCCGATTATTATTATTATTGTTATTATATTTTCTTTCCATCTCCGATCACTCACTCGTAACTTTGATGGCAAATGACTCAGGTAATAATATTGGCGTTTTAATTTTTTTTAAACCTTTATTAAAATAAATATATATATATATATATATATATATATATATATATACAATATTCCACTATACATAGTACCTTATAGTTACTTATATTTTACAAACAAAAAAAATTGATTAATCACAGCAGTAGGGCTAGAAGAAAAATATTTTATAGGAAAAGTTTTCCAAACAATTTTTTTTATTATCTTGAAGCGTTCTGTTCTCATTATATTTTTGAAATCTTCTAATTTGCCATTTGTTTCTATGTTGTTGAATATTAGACCACAAAATACCCAGCACCATACATTTAAGTCCTCTTCATTTATTATGTGCAAACTGAATATATCTTTTGGCTCTGCTTCTATCACGTTTGTTCTGAACTTCCGCGTCATATGTGTGAGGGTCCATTCCCACGTATTTTTAGCATCACCACAAACACTTATTCTATGAACTAAACTATCTACAGTCTTGCATTTTTCGCATGAATCCGTATCACGGATTCCGTGCATTTTTAATTTTTGGCCTACTGGATAAGTGTCATTAATTGCTTTGTATGCACTAGATCTCCATTTCGTAGGAATATTGAGATTACACAAAATCTTCTTCCAAATATTTTTCCAGTCATACCGGGGGTATTTTAGTTCGACAGTTGGACTGTGCACTATTTTGTCAATGGAAATTTCTTTGTATATGAATTTTGCGGTTAAAATTTTATCTCTACTAAATGGAGTATCTGATTCTGTAAGTGACCTTTTTATATTGCTGAAAGCTGAATGTAAATCAACAGTTCCATTTTCGAATATTTTGTTGACCATGGATTTGTTCGGTACATTGGTCCATGATAGTTGTTGAGTTTTCAGAAACAGAGCAGCAGCCTTTCTTTCTATATTTATCAGGTTCAGACCACCTCTTTTCGCGGGTAGGTACAGTTGCTCCCTTGCAACTCGATATAAATTTCCTTGCCATATATATTTCCCTGTACACATCACAATTTTTTGACAGTAAAGGCGATTCATGGGTAGTATTTGTGCCAGATACCAGACTTTCGACAGAACATAAATATTGACAAACCACACTTTCCTGATCAAATCAAATCTAAGTTTCTAACATAGTTCAGCATTAGTGTTGTCTGGATGTTAGTCAGCACCCTTTCCCAGTTCGCTTCAACCATCTCGTTAAAATTTCGCGAAACCTCCATCCCTAAAATTTTTACTTTGGTTTTGACAGGGTAATCCTGTATGTATTGTCTCGAGTTGTCACCAAACGTTCCCAAAGGTACTATAAAAGACTTGTTCATATTTATTTTGGCATTTGAGGCTCTTTCGTATATTTTGAAAATTATATTTAAGTTCTGCAAGTCTATTTCATCTCTGATGAAAATAGATACATCATCGGCATAAGCTGAGACCTTATGACTTTTACTGTTTATTTCAATTCCTCTTACCGTAAAATCTATTAAACGTATCAGAGGTTCCAAAGCCAAACTGAATAAAATCATCGACATCGGACAGCCTTGTCGTATAGACGTTTTAATGTTGAATGATTTAGAAAGAAAACCATTGATCAGGACCTTGGAGTTCGCGCCAATATATACATGCTTGAGAAGTTGAATTACTTTTTGATCGAGACCCGTTTTCCTCAAGACTACCCACATATAATTATGGTTCACTCTGTCGAAAGCCTGGAAGAAATCTACTGTCACAAGTGCACCCTTCTGATTATAATTTTTTTCATAGTGTAATATCACGTCTCTTGTTAGCATTAGGTTATTAAATATTGAAGTCTTATTGCCACATGTTTGTTCGCTCCCAAAAATTTCAGAGCAGTGTGATTCCATACGTGCTGCTAGTATTTTCATCAAAATTTTGTAATCTGAATTTAAAAGGGTTATGGGTCTGAATGAGTTCAGATCAACGGAGCTGTTTGTCTTTGGGATCAAAGTAATCACCGCTTCTGAAAAATCTCGTGGGGGCGCAACACCGTGATTTAAGAATAAATTCAGAAGCTTTGCGAGCTCGTCACCTATTTCATCGAAAAAATTCAAATAAAACTCGTAAGATCTCCCATCGAGGCCAGGAGTTCTTTTTTTAGCCGATTCAGTCAACACTGTTTTGATTTCTCCCTTGCTAATTTCTCTGATCAGTAGAGAGTTCTCTAAATCTGAGATCTTATTTTTAATATGGGTCAGTAGGCATCTTACGTCTTGTTCATTGGTTTCAGTTTCGCCAAATTTCTTCTCAAAATACTCTCCTGCGTATTTAAGAATATCTTTTGATGTACTGAGCGACTGTTGATTGTCCGTGTTTAACTTCTGGATTAATGATTTAGTTTTTTTCCTATCTTTAATGTACCTATCATTTATGTTATCTCTGTTTCTGTTTTGAAAACGTTCATCTAGATGTCTCTGTTTCAGTTCTAATATACTAGCTTTAACCTCTCTAAATTCTGTCATGACATTTTCCTCTGAATTTAGTTTTATGTTCAGCTCTAGTAAAGTTGATTGATAAAATTCGAGAAGAATTTTTTTATCTATTGCGTTTCTGATTTCTATATTTCTAAATAAAGACTTTGTTCTCTTTTTGAAGATTGTAAACCACCACTTCATGAAGTCTCTATCATAAAGTGTACTCGATTTGATATTTTGAAGTTCAATTTTGAAATCATCAATACTGCTTTCTGTGAAACAACAATTTTTTACTTTCCAGTAACCCCACCCGTGTTTAGTGAAGTTTTGTGGCGTGTTCGAATCAATTTTTAGATAGACAATAACTGCATTATGATCCGATACCGATATTCGTAATATGTCACATTTATGAACCATATTGAAATGTTCTTGCGAGATGTAAACTCTGTCTATTCTCGTCGCGGAATTTTGACGCACGAACGTGAATTCGTTTGTATTTCTGTGAAGCCTCTCCCACACGTCAACTAAACTGAGATTTTGGATAAGTTTTTGAAGAATCTGACAAATATTTGCTTTATTACGTGATTGCTTTTGGTTTACGACACAGTTGAAATCTCCCAGTAAAATCATGGGCATATCGAAGTTTAAATGTATGGTGAGGTCATTTTGAAAAAAGGAATTTCTTTCTCTATAGTTCTGGGATCCAGACTGGGCATAGATATGTATATAACTTACATTATTAATGGATGCTGAGATAATTCTGCCATCCACTGAACACATGATGTCCTTTATATCGTATCCTTCCCTTATTATTATACCTGTACCCCTTTGGGAATCCCCAATATTACTAATCAATTGATAACCTATAGAACATTTTATTGTGTCGGTGTTCAGTTCCTGAACAAAAATTAAATCAATATCATATTTTTTGATGAAGTCATTTAACAACGTTTGTTTTACAATATTTTTCAGATCGTTACAGTTTATAGTCACAATTGTTCGTAACATAGCCATTGATGATATGATTGGTGAGAGATTGTGTCTGTAATAGATAGTCAAAACAAACAAAAACCAAGAAAAAAAAAGAAACTAATATTATTACAAACCACAGGTTCACTTCACTTCTAGACTTCAGACCCCCGAGTTTTCAAACCCGGGTTTCATGATTAGGCACTCAGGAGTTAACTTAATTTTTATTTTTGGTAACTTTTTTCCTTTTTCCGAACTCGAACCTTGTTTTTCTCTCCTTCTCTTCTCGGATTTTCTTGTAACCTTCTCTTCAAACTGTTTCGCTTCTATTATGTCCTCTTCCGTATTTTCCATATTCCATTCTTGATCCGATCCTATTTCACTTCCTGAACTTTCTATTTCTTCTATTTCATTTTTTTTTTTTTTGTTTTTTTTTTTTTTTTTTCTGGTTCTTTAGGTGCATTTGGTCTCCTTATTTCCTGTAATTTATTCATTGGTCGCTTCGGGCATTCCCTCCTTTCATGTCCAGCTTCATCACAAACCATACAAGTCCTTACTTGATCACGATAAGTCACCAATGACATGAATTTTCCAATGGAGATATATGACGGGATTCTTTTTGCCATCGTTATCCACGCCGTTCTAATTCCAGTTTCAACTTCGAAAAGTTCCTCCCCTCGGTAAAGTTCGTTTCTGATACTTTTCACAATTCCATACTGCGATAATTTCTGTTTTATAATCCCATTTTCGGAAAATCGAATACTCGAACCATAACATCGTCAACTTCTTCGGCTATGTATACCACGTGTTCTACACCATTCTCATCCACAAAAGGAATGGTACCATCTTCGAATTTTTGGATTGTCGATTTCACCAGCAAATCCGTTATCAATTTTATATAGACTTTGTAGCGGATGTGATCATACTGTGTTCCACCTTTTTGATCTACATTAAATTTGATTTTTTTCCGAATCCACCGGTGTAGCGATAAATTCGTGGGTTTTTTCCGAACATTTTTAAAGTCCAACACTATGGTATTCTCACGTTCAATCGACATCACTTATCACTGATTACTCACACTCTTACAGACCGATATCACTCACTGCACGTCTGCACTGACTGGTGTCTCATGTAAGACTGTTCATCGGAATACAGTACCCAGCGAATAATAGTATAATTTTGCCGATACCAACAAAGCGATTTGTTGGTCGAGTTCATGTTGTAACGCGTTTTTCTAGGTCAGGAATTCTTCGGCTAAAACGGATCCTAGAAGGGTTCGTTACTTATGACGCCAAAGTACTATACATGAAATATGTTCCTATCTCAACTAACGGTATATCCAGGGATCTGGTATTTCGACACTTTTTGTACTCTTTCAAAGACTGTAGGCTTTAATTACAATATTTGATACTGGACACGGGTTGCATTTATGTCCCCAGATAGACAGACAGACAGAGCCGTCTTCACACTAGCAGACAGACCGAACTGTCTTTATACTACCTTTGAAACTTCCTCTCGTGACTCTTCTGAGTCTATGATTTATATGCTTGAAACGGGAAGATGCTTTCCACAGTAAATACAGCGTGTTAAAAATTTTAAATTAACTGGTATATTCAAACTTGGTTATAGCAATGTCTTACAATGTTTTATAGATATATTTTTGTTTGCAGAACAAGGTTCTCGGTCTGGCAGCCTTACTTATGTACAATACCACTATAAATATTTATGCTGCGAGTAAATCGGTATTACCACAATAATATCCTTATATTACCAAAAATGTTAATACTAATATTTACACTGCTGGTGAATCGTATTACCACAATAATATTCCGAGATTACAAAAATTAATACCATAACTCTAGTAGTCTATATAGCCCTGTAATTTTGGGTTAACGGTTATCGAGATCTTTCAAATCTTTTGAACAAGAATTGCTATAATCACGTTACGGTGAGGATTCAGAAAGTTATTTTTCTAGGTTGTGGCAATTAACGTTTCCTTTCCGAATTAAATCCTTCTTACTCTCAAACATATACTTTCCACATTCCACTCGGTTATTCCCAGAGCTTTACGATCGAACTAATCCCAACTTTGTTACTTCGCGCCGCTCTTTGTTCCAGGCCCATCTGATAATAATTCAATGTTCCCAATGATTTTATATTCCTCCACAGTTGTTTTCGTTCGGCGATTTCCCTGAACTCAAACGACTGTTTTATTTTTCTTTGTTTCAATTAGTGGGCTTGGATACAGACTGCGAGTTCCATAAAAATCGAAATATCATTCACTTAGTGGAGCAACGAAAAGCGGATATTTGCAAAAATCAACTTCAAGAATCGGAGGATGAATAATATTCTGAAAAATCCCGGTATCGGGGCTATTTTATTTTGGAACTCAAAAACTTTGCTCTGCAAGTACTTTATTGGACAACTATGACTTGGTAGGTTTGGAAGAAATTTGTATTTCGTGCAAAATTATTTCTATTTTTAAAATCGTAGCAGAGCGCTTTCGACTATATAATAGTCATCATCAGTGCTTACCTGCAAGTAAGTAATAGGTACCTAATGAAATTGTGTATAAAATATTCTGACTGATTTGTTGAAAATATAAACAGGATGTTCATAAAATCAGATGTGGAATCATCTGCGACTGAAAGATAAACTTTAGTCACTATCTTCCATCGTCATTTTGAAAGATGAAGATTTAAGGTTACTTACTCGTCAGGTTTACATCAAAACAGTTTCCAGTTTTTATAAAATAGGTAAAAACCTTAGGTACATATAACATGTTAAAATAGATTGATTTGTTGAAAATATAAACAGGATTGATTTGTTGAAAATATAAACAGGATGTTCATAAAATCAGATGTGGAATCATCTGCGACTGAAAGATAAACCTTAGTCACTATCTTCCATCGTCAATTCACAGAAAAATCTTTCTATCAATATTCAATTGAGAATGTTTCCCTTTTCAACATAAACAGGATATTCATAAAATCAATCTATCATACCCCATGACAGGTTTTAATGTCAGAAAACACTAATTTCAAAGTGTCTCTCCAAAAGAAATGATTCTAACTTTTCCCATCTTTGCAAAGTGAGATGGCTTCTTGAAAATGTGTTTCCCATTTCTTCCGGTCTTCCTGATGATCGTGGAAGCGTGAAATAGATTTTCGTCGACAAAAAAGTATTGGGAAGACCAGTGAATGCGATGTTTTCCTGCGTCAATGTTATGAATGATTTCTGGTGAGTACTCTCTTTTGGAAAATATTCTTCTTTGCCTCATTCATCTTTATGAGTTCTTAATTGGGGACTGGGAAAAGAAAATCAAATAACTATCTGAATAAAAATGCAAATTTTCAATTTGATTTTTTTCTTTGAGTTAGGGCCTTTTTCAGAATATCTATCAGATGTAGTTCAATGTCCAGCGTGGCTTTAGCCGGGGAAGTAGTTGTTTTCTGTTAGACATTCACAAAAAATAACTTCATTTTAATCGTGGATTTTTCAATTCACAAAAAAATCTTTCTATCAATATTCAATTGAGAATGTTTCCCTTTTCAACATGTTAAAATATTTCTTAAAAAACACTCAGGTGTTATAAATTGATGTAATTCATTATTTTAAAATTGACTTCCACATGGTTATCAAGTCATCGTTGAGAAAGGGAAAAGGATGTTGTCGTTGACAAGACAAGAGTGACTGACTTGGAACCTAGAACATATTATACAGAAGGGGAAAAAAGGATGGCGTTCATTTCCATTTTGGGTGAAGAAGAGTATTTTAGGGAAAGTGTTCTCAAAAGTGAAAATTTAACGCCCTTTT
>JAFIRS010008509.1:0-16481 GCA_018342105.1 Gonioctena quinquepunctata
TAAATTACTTCTTAAAATGAATGTTTATTATTGCACAATCTTACTATATTGTTAAACTACTGTATTCTTACACACAAGCAGGCATACCTTGCTTCGTAAGTATTTTCTTTAATTTATTCACCATTCGCCATTCCAAGAATGCAATTACACTGTGAAATTATAAATTATAAACTTGAGTGAATAAATTATGATTATGATTATGAAATAAAATTATTCGTTACACCATATCATTCAACTAACTATGGTTACAACTCTCCTATATCGAAAATGTTAAGACTGGCAAATAACTATTGTGATAAATTTGATTTCTTCTGTGATACTCCAAATATTTTCAAGGATCAAGTCTCTCGCGCATTGCTCATTTGAATGTAGTTCATTAGTTCATATTGTTAATTATGTTTATTGTCATCATTGTCCTATATATTGCATATATCTAGATCAAAAAAATAATTGTATTTACATAATTTTATAATAATAGTATAAGTAGTATAATTGTAGTAGTATAGAATAAGATTTAATTGTATAAAATTATTGTAAACAAAATTGGGGTTCACCCGTATATAGATAAATAAATAAATAAATAAATGAAACGGATATGCAATTTTTGAAATTGGAAACTGACACCCTTATAAATTGGTTGAAAAATACAAAGATATAGTAGAATGTAGGAAGTCCGACACAGTTAAATGGAAAGAGAAGCTGAAAGCTTGGGAAGAAATAATCAAAACAAACATATCTTGAATATAGTATTTCCAGATCCAAAGTATAGCTTATTTCAAAACAAGTTTCTAAGGTTAGACTAGATTTCAAGTTGTCAATTTTTAATATTTGTTGTCCTTAAACCATACCTGAGGTAGGGTTTAAGGTTTAAACTCGATGCCGTCACTCGAGAGTTCAAACTGACTTTATAATAATGGCCTTAAGTGTCATGCGCAATGCAGGTTGGGAGTAAGATGCCTAAAAACCCTGGTGTATTCACTGATTCGATTTTGTTTAGAATTTTTGGGGGACAACAAATGAAAAACGTTAAATTATGCTTAGAACTTCATTAGTAGATGGCGCGGTTAAGGAATGTTTGTTGCTTGTGTCACGCAAAATGTCAAACTTCAAACCTATGAAATTTTATATTTCTGTCAACATTACTTCATGCAAAAAATTGTGAATTGATCGTTTACAAAGATTATAGTTCTACGAATAAGATCCCGCTTAGAACAGTTGGCGCGAAAATTAGATGAAATCCTCGAAACTTACTACAATGTTTACATCTGTCCATCAAAAATAAGATTTTTCTTAAAGTCTACCTGGCGATTTTTTCAAAGTGATTTCTTCTCAAATGGCCTTTTTGGGATCATGGAAATTTCCACGAAGTAATGAGAAAAGGTAGGAGAGTGGACTGATGTCTCTAGATGATGAATAAACTTGAAAATTGAGGGATTGGGAGAATGTCCCCGATGACATTGTTTCATTAAACTTTCCCATACAAACTATTACCAAGCCATTCACTGCCCATCTCTGCCGGACTATTTTCTCTCCAACAACCTTCTGATATGAACAAAATCAGAAAGTTCATTGTAGATGTCATAAAATCTGTTGATGAAGTTGAGAAATCGATTAATCCTGGTGTGAGACAGTCTAGGCTGCTTCCAGCTATCTTAGAATGACTTCTCCGGAAAAGGTGAGACCTACTAACAAAGGTAAGGAAAGAAAACAATCTAAATGCTTCTTTTTAATTTTTCAGTAACTCCCCGCATGGGATAATCGGAGAAGGAGGGCGATCTAAACCAAGCAGTTGTTCGGAAGAACAAGGCCGACACCCAAGATCAATAAGGCTAATGACTATGATTAGGATAATTATCACTTTTTAATAAACACATGAATTTCACAAGTAAGCGTGTACTTTTCATTCTATGATAAGATATCATGATTTTGGCTAGTGAATTCCGAACCGTCATAGAGGGTCCCATGGCTCTTTGGAAGAATATATCCACTATATTTAGAATTTTCCAATACATTTAGTCAGAAATTGTCATGGGAAATTTTTTATACAGAATATATATAATATAAAAGTAATAATAAAATTATTTGACTTGCTAGTTACTAGATACATTACAATCACAAGTTGAATATATATATATATATATATATATATATATATATATATATATATATATATATATATAATTTAGGTAATTTGAGTTCTTGCGATAAGATAGTCGTGTTGTCTGCCAAAATAGTGAACATCTCTTAATTTGTGCAAAAGCTGAGAGGTTCTTTCACTCAGATAGGATTCGAACCAATTGAAGCTTCGTCCTCTGAAGCTGTAGAGATGAAGCTTACGTAACAGTCAAAAGCTTTAGATATGGCGCAAAACACTTCCATCAGACTAGAATATAGATTTTTCAGAAAGCGAAAGAGATTGCACCTCCCGTACTTTTATTGGTTTGAAAGCTAAATTAAGTAATTGTATGTAATTTACAGCTCTTCATAAAATCATTATCCGCTCCATCATAATATTTTTATCAAGAGCAAACAGGGGCAGAAATACATAAGTATCAACTTGGTGGAGCCGTATCAATAGAAAATTAACCATACAAAATAAATTGGTACGGTTCATAATTAGAATTATTTCGGTGCACCTCTCGAAAATTCTACATAACACTGACATAAGTACATGGAATAGTTTGTTCTAAAATATGTTACATCGATCGATCAACCTCAAAATATTTCACAACGAATTGACATAACCTTGAAGACAAAAGCACAATCACAGAACGGATCAGAGACACAAATCACAAAAACACCCTGTGTGGTCTGTAATTTCAGTTTCCTGAATTATGACAAGAAACGACGTCGGCGCCATCTGAAACTCTAGATAACTCCCTTTATCAAGTGGGCTGGTGTCCCCCAGTTTGTCCCAATATTTTACAGGTATAAGTGAATACACCATGGTTTTTAGACATCTTAGTTGGGAGCTTCGCAGCCATTGTGCCTTGTATCGCTAGACACGAATACAATTTCCCATAGTACTATTGATGGTAATCAATAATCAGTTGTATTTTATTATGTTATGCTGGGTACATATGGCAGCTCAAGCTAATGCTGCCCATTGAGAAATATCCCAGTATGTGACTAATCACAAAACAGTAAGTTCATACATAAAATGGTTTTATATGAACTTGGCATTAAGATGCCCTTCAAAAAAACTATAATGACAGATTCCAAGGTCAAACGTCACATGTCAATAACGATTCTATCACCAAACATTGAATCAGCAGCGGGATTATGAACGTTCGATGCGAGTAAGAATACGAACCGTAGGCAAACACGATGCGAATCATAGACAAAAGTTCTATATGATGCGAATACATCTAATCGAAACGGTATTAGAGAGTTATTGCAACTTACAAATAAGCGCTGACTTCATTAAAAGATCCGCTACTAAAGTGTCCTCTAACGCGATTTCGAAAGAGTGTTATTGCAATAAACTTCTTCCAAGATGCTTATGTTCAAGCTTTATTTTGACAAGTACGTCAAATTATCTGAAACAACTCCACTTAATAAAATTATCAATCTTTTTTTCTCTTTTCTTCTGTCATTGTTTCACCAGAAAAATAAGCTTATGAAAAGAATCACAATATTATTGGGGTAGAAAATATACCACCACCAAATGAACCTGCTTTATTTGTTTTTCTAAATATATAGACGAGCAGTGCTTAACAAACTTTATATGTTCAACTGGCGACAGATATATGACAGAAAAAAAAAACAAATTTGTCAAAATAAAGGAACTTTTAATAAAAGGTTCTTGGCCTTTATTTAAATAAAGTAAGGGATACCTGTATTTTAGATTGAGGATATCCTCAAAGTCGGACACAATGCGCATATGTCAAAATAAAAAAAAAATATTAAAAGAACTATAGAACGGGCGTTGCAATAACTCTCTATTATGAAGTGCAATGTACAATCAAATTACTGTCAGTTGTCATTAGGGGATTTGAAATATTATAATTATAGGTTATGGGGCCTGTTATTGTTATTCATTATGTACCCAGAATGGACAAAATCTTCATTTCAATTCTGATAGAGGATTTACTTTTGCAGGGCCTCCCCCAGTACAAGACAGCTCTTTTTATTATTGCAAGTGAATTTTGACCCATTTCTAGTTGATGGAATTTTTGATAAAGAAAAAACAAAATGGCGGCTTCAATATGGCAGTTTGATTCTATTCAAAATTGGTATGTGGGGGTTTTCGGAGACAGAGATCACAAATTTTTTGTCAAAATTCATAAATTTAAGATGGCGGCTCCAATATGGCGAAGACTTTTATGGTAATAGCCCGATTGCAATAAAAATTGGTATGTGGGGGTTTTTAGGGTCGGAGATCATGATTTTTTTGTCAAAATCCACGAATTCAAGATGGCGACGAGTTTTGTGATTATAGCCCGATACCATTCAAAATTGGAGGTTTTTGGGTCGGACATCATGATTTTTTTGTCAAAATTCATGAATTCAAGATGGCAGCTCCAAGATGGCGACGGATTTTATGATGGCCCGATTCCATTCAAAATTGGTGTATGGGTTTTTTGAAGTCGAGATTATAAATTTTTGCCAGAATTCAATAAGCTGCCGAATTTCATAAATGACCAAAAGGAATTGAATAAAATTAAAAAAAAAACATAAGACAAGCTTTTATACAAATGCACTAAAAAGGAAAAAATAATTACTTTGTTTGACCTAGGTTATTCTGTGAGTAGCAGATTCAAAAGCTTGCCGCGAATATAAAATAGGTTGGAAAGGAAACATTCTCGATTGAATATTGAATCGAAAGATTTTTCTGTGAATTGAAAAATCCACGATAAAAATGAAGTCAATTTTTGCGAATGTCTAACAGAAAACAACTACTTCCCCGGCTAAATCCACGCTGGACATTGAACTACATCTGATAGCTATATTCTGGAAGGACCCTAACTCTGAAGAAAAAATTTGAAATTGAAATTTTTTATTTTCATTCAGAGAGGTATTTGATTTTATATTCCAGTCTTAATTAAGAACTCATATAGATGAATAAGGCAGAGAAAAATCTTTTCCAAAAGAGATTTTTTCATTTGAGTTAGGGTCCTTTCAGAATATCTATCAGATGTAGTTCAATGTCCAGCGTGGCTTCAGCCGGGGATGTAGTTGTTTTCTGTTAGACATTCACAAAAAATAACTTGATTTTTATCGTGGATTTGTCAATTCACAGCAAAATCTTTCTATTCAATAGAGAATGTTTCCCTTTTCAACATGAATACCACACAAGGAGGTTATCTTGAACGATGGAAGATTTTCACTAAAGTTTATCTTTCAGTCGCGGATGATTTCACATCTGATTTTATGAACATCCTGTTCATATTTTCAAACAAATCAATGAACTAGGTATTTTTGCGCGGCAAGCTTTTGAATCTGCTTCTCACAGAATAACATAGGTCAAACAAAGAAATTATTTTTTCGTTTTTGGTGCATTTGTATAAAAGCTTGTTTTAATATTTTTTTTAATGCGTTTTTTTCCAAATTATACTTGATATCAGCCCAACTAAAAAAAAAAAAAAAATAAGACTGCTGAAAAAAAATAGGAGACACATTTCTAGTCAAAGATGGTTATATCAATAAGTCTCTTCCAATGAGTCATTACTATTACGACTTCAAAAATGCTAATTATATGGCTATTAATGATTTTTTGTCAACATTCAACTGGAATAATATTTTTAAGAATTTAGATGCCAATGCAGCAACACATGAATTTTATAAGATTATTCAACAAGCGATTGACATATTTGTTCCATTGAAACTATTTAGGCCATCTAATTTCCCAAAATGGTTCTCACCAGAACTGAAACACATGATCATAGAAATTCATAAAAATTACAAGACTTACCATCGTAATGAAGATTATATGAACTTCACACAATTGAGATCACAATGTAAAATTCTTACAAAAGTCTGCTATGACATCTACTTGAAAGATATTGAGAATAATTTAATTAGGGTCCTTTCAGAATATCTATCAGATGTAGTTGAATGTCCAGCGTGGCTTCAGCCGGGGAAGTAGTTGTTTTCTGTTAGACATTCACAAAAAATAACTTGATAATTATCGTGGATTTTTCAATTCACAGCAAAATCTTTCTATTCAATAGAGAATGTTTCCCTTTTCAACATGAATACCACACAAGGAGGTTATCTTGAACGATGCAAGATGATTTCACATCTGATTTTATGAACATCCTGTTCATATTTTCAAACAAATCAATGAAATAGGTATTTTTGCACGGCAAGCTTTTGAATCTGCTTCTCACAGAATAACATAGGTCAAACAAAGAAATTATTTTTTCGTTTTTGGTGCATTTGTATAAAAGCTTGTTTTAATATTTTTTTTAATGCAGATTTCTTTTCCAAATTATACTTGATATCAGCCCAACTCTAAAAAATATCTAATAGTAAAATAGTTGTCTGTGTTTCGTCCCATTTTCCAGCATTGCTCTTTATTTTTCAAGTATTTTAATTCTACAAGATGCCTGGTTTTACTGAATTATTTATTAGAATAATATTCAATGCCTCACAAAAAATAAGACTGCTGAAAAAAATAGGAGACACATTTCTGAATAGTGTTTGCCATTTTTCTACAGAACATGAACCACATCCCAGAGCATTCAGTTAGAAGGATAAACGTAACCACAATTTTCTATGGACTACTCTTCCTAAAAATAGTGGATTCACAACGGGATTCATCGTTCATAATCCCCCTTTTGACAATCTCGTATGGTATTTGGCATCGTATCGAAATTTCATAATTCCTAATACTATTCAAAATGGCAGATTCGATACGGATTGATCGTTGATAATCCCGCTGCAGTGGGTTGAAAAAATTTCACCCCAAACGCAATAAAACGTAAATTCTATTCCATTGGCAGCACTGGAGTATACGAAAAAAATACAGCTATCAATAGTTTCGATGGTGTAGCAACTTTGTATCAGTATGGCATACAGCTATATATTTATATGGATATTAAACATGGTATTAAATCCATCGCTTTGAACTGGTTGGAAAGCTACCTGAGTGATAGAAAACAGATTCTGAAAATAAATAACCAATTCTCTACTAAAATGAAGATAAATATAGGTGTACCACAAGGTAGTGTCATTGGACCACTACTATTCATACTCTACATGAATGACATAAACTGCTCTGGTAATTGTGAATTTGTAAATCTTTACGCAGATGATACTTTGTTGGAAATTATTGATGATTGTTTGGAGACAGCTGTTCAAAAAATTAATGATGAATTAATTAATCTTGAAAACTACTTGAAAAGGAATAAATTGAAACTAAATGTACAAAAAACAAAGGCTATGATGATGATATATATATATTTATATTTATATATACATACGATACGAACGCAAAACTCAAATAAAATAATTTTGTTTTAACCTGACTTGTCGTTAAGAAAAATTATATTAATTGACTGAATCAGACCTGTATTCCGAGAATTTGAAGAAAATTTCTTCCGTTTTATATATATATATATATATATATATAATATAACATTAATTATGAAGAATGAAAAAATAGAAATTGTAAAAAAATTCAAGTACCTAGGAGTTGTATTGGATGAAAGTTGAACCTTCAAGGAACACTTTATAACATTAAAAAAAAAAATATTCTAATAAAAGGTATTTTTCTTCCCAAGAATAGCTTCGCAGATATCAATGAAAGCAAGATTGACAGTCTATAATAGTATCATTCAACCACATTTTGATTATTGTTCTACAATACTCTTTCTATTAGACAACAACCGTAAAGCTTCTCTTCAAAAACTTCAAAATCGTGGTATGAGACTATTTCTGAAATATAATAGATATAGAGACCTATACTCCATATGCAAGGGATTTTACAGTGGCAATCGGTAACCAAAAGATTGACATTCTCTGCAATGATCTTCATCTTCAAAATAGTCAAAGGATTGATGCCAACCTATTTCAACCAGTTCATCAAGTTCAATCAAGAAATTCACGAGTACTGTACACAGATCCAATACCAGAAAGGGTATGAACTCACTATTCTTTCGAGGTCTAATTGAATATAACTCCTTACCAAATGAAATTAAAGGCTGTGATACACTTGTAACGTTAAAAAAAAACTCTCAAAATACTTATGATATGAATGTAGTTGTATTTTATTCTAAATGTATACCCGAATGAATTTAGTTATTGTATTGTGATTATATTTATATTATATTATATCAATCTTATATTGCCTCTCTTTTATAAGAATGTATTGTGAATATTAGGATTTTCCTATTCAATAAACAGACTTTACTTTACTAACACTCCATTCAAAATGGCATCAACTGATGACAAGCTTGAAGATGTTGTTATTCAAATAAGTGAAGAAACTTTCAAAGAAAAGGCACTGAAGTGCTGCCAAACTAAACCAAGTAAATCCCTAAGTTGTGTTGTGTGTGGAAACGTTTTTCATATGTCATGTGCAATTAAAAATAAACTAAAATGCTATAAAATTTGTGTCTCCAGAATCCAGTGCTGTGAGCTAGGAAAAAGACAATACATAGTAAGTGATGAAGAAAAGTGCAAGCAAAACAAATATGAAAATCTTGAACTCGAAAACCATATGTTAAAAATTATGCCCAAAGAAAAAGATGAAAAGTATAATCTTCTACTGGAAAACAACAGCTTATTGAAACAAAATGCACACTTCCTTGAAGAAAAACTAATAGAGTGTAAAAACGTGAAAGATAAGCAGACACCTAAAAATGAACTGTACAAAAAACAACTCAGTAACAATATGGCAAAAACTTCTCTACCTGCCAGTTTTTTACCTAAGAAGGAATCCCCAGCTGCTCCAGTACGTGTAAACATACAGGATGCACCACAAAAACCTGAATCATCAAGGATATCAAATAATATCGAATTGGAACAAATTCATTTGATGAATAAAATCATCTACCAGGCCACAAATGGTGGCGATTTAGATGATGGGTATGCCTATCCCAGGAGAAGAAACAATCGACACTACAACCATAACAATATAAATAGGAAGCCCGAAATTCCAAAAAAATACATCGGCAGCAGCAAAGATGAGACAGACTTCACAGGAAAAAAACCAAAAGTATGGTTATACATATACAGGGTGACCAGAAACGTCAATGACACCCAGATAAAAAATTACATTTCAAAAAAGCTTTATCCAGAGACACCAGAAGGGGAAGGAAACAGCGATGTGGTAATCAAAGAGCTCCAAACAGATCCCAACCAAATGAAATGCTTCATGATTGGAGCAGATCTCTCTCACAAAGAAAAATTGTATACGGCAGATTTCTGGCCCAGCGGAGTAGGCTTCAGGAGGTTTGACTTCAGACGCTACAGGCACTACGAAGACAACCAGATGAACAATAGAAATTCTTTTTTATAGGAAAACTAAACAAAAATAGCAAAGAAATGAATGTAACCTATGTAAATTTCATTTTATATTCTAATATGCAAAGTATGAGAAACAAGCAAAGCCTGCTTGAAGTAGAACTCACCACTCATGTGCCAATGTTTCTATCAATATCAGAGTCTTGGCTAAAGGATTATGAAGTAAGTAATTTTTCAATTGATGGATACTATCTTGCAAGCGCATACTGTCGCAATGTTTTCAAGGGAGGTGGCACTGCTTTGTTTGCACAACAAAGATTAGTGACAACTCCTCTGAATATCAATAACCTTTGTGTGGAAAAAGATTTTGAATGCAGTGGCTGTGAATATAAAAATCATAAAATAGTTACAACTTATAGATCACCAACAGGAAATTTCCATATTTTTTGCAGTAGACTTCAGGAAATGCTAGAAGAAATATTCAATGTAAACTCAATATTATGGATTATAGGTGACTTCAACATTAATTTTAATACTCCCTCACATGAACGAGAGGAGATACTTAACATATTTGCACAATGCAATCTCCATAGTATCGTATATCAGGATACAAGAGTTACATCAAGCTCTAGCACTAAAATAGACAATATTTTTACCAATGCCGAAGCATATTCACATGTTGTGGACAACCACCTCTCTAATCACAACACAATAATAGTTAAAACCCCCTCCAATATGTCGCTCGATAATCAAAAGGGAAATAATTATTATTATTCTAGAGACTATTGCGGTAAAAATAAATCACTGTTTGGCCAACTTTTACAAAGCGTTCTTGGCAAGACACATACGATTCGCCATCATGCAACCAAAAATATGAAAAATTCGCAAACACATTACTGAGTCACTTCTTTCAGGCCTTTCCAATAAAGAAAAATAAAATAAAAAAGGACTCCAAATCCTGGGTTACAGAAGAAGTTAAAAAGTCTAGCGCACAACTGAAAGATCTACATGTTCTTCAAAAAAAATTCCCCATTTTAAAAGGTCAATATCAAGTGCAAAAACGGAAACACACTAGTCTTATAGAATCATGTAAAAGAAATCATTATGACCAAATAATACAATCTTCTGAGAATAAAACAAAAACCTCTTGGGCAGTTATCAATAAAATGAAAAATAATAAAAATACAAAAACACCCAACATTAAAATTTCCCATGAAAATGAAGAATTTTCCTGTCCCGAAGACATTGCTAATCTATTCAATAACTTTTTTATAGATGCTCCAAAATAAGTCATAGATGAGATCCCACCAGTAGATCACAATTACTTTGAGCATAGCCTCAACAGCATTCTTACTTCGATGGTTATACTTCCTTTCACTGAGGAAGAAATGCTAACAATGTTCTCAAAACTCAAAAATAAACGCTCCTCTGGACCTGATGACTTACCCAATAATATTGTAAGAGAATTCAAAAATGAACTGGTGAAACCTATAACTCACATAATAAACTTTTCACTAGAAACAGGCACATTCCCTGATGCCCTCAAAACAGCAAAAGTAATCCCACTTCACAAAAAAAAGGATAAAAATATCATGAACAACTACAGACCCACATCAGTTTTCTCAAAACTTTTCGAATACTGTATGCTGGAGAGGCTAAACTCCTTCATTGCAAGATTCAAACTTATCCCAGATGAACAACATGGGTTCAGAAAATTCAAATCTACATCTACGGCAACAATAGATACATAAATCAACATAATCAATGACTTAGATAAAAAAGAAGTCCTATAGGTATATACTGTGATTTAAGCAAGGCGTTCGATTGTGTCCCACATGATCGGCTGCTTGACAAGCTTTGGTCATACGGAATTAGAGGAAGTGCATTTGCCTGGTTGAAGTACTTTTTGACGAATAGTAATCAATATGTACAGATATCTTGCAATGAAGAGGGTGGTAAAAACACAAAATCCCGCTCTCGTTTGGCACCTGTGGAAGTTGGAGTGCCACAGGGGAGTGTGCTTGCCCCAGTTTTGTTCTCAATTTATGTAGCAGATATTGTAAAATACCTTGCACCTTTCAAATTAACAATCTACGCTGATGACCTCTCTATACTGGTATCAAAAGACTCTCCCAAACTAAATCAACAAGCATGTAATACCCTCATGGAAAAAATTATCTTATGGTTCTCAATTAATAATTTATACATTAATGCCAGCAAAACACAGTTTCAAATTTACCACCCAAAACAGAAAACGGTCGAAAACATAGAAATACATTTAGGGGAAATGACTCTAGAGAAATGCCACACTATAAAATTTCTAGGTATAACTATGAGTGATACACTGGACTGGGAATCACATATAAGTGATACAATAAAAAATCTGAACTGTAAGTTGTATCGAATAAGATGCCTTCAGAGAGAGCTCAACCTGAATGTTTTAAAAAACTTTTACTTTGCTGAAATACAGTCCCGACTATCATACGGTATATTGTTGTGGGGCATGTCTTCTTCAGCTCAAAAACTATTTGCTGTTCAGAAAAAATGCATATGTGCAATGTTGAAGAAAAATCAAAGAGAATCATGCAGACCTCTTTTCAACAAATTAAAAATACTTTCCTTATGCTGCATATATATATATATATATATATATATATATATATATTGGAAATTTCCTGTTATACATAAAAACAGAAACATCATTCCCTGCCATAGCGACATACACAATTACCCAACGAGATTTAGCCATCACCTGTGCGCACCTCAAAATCATTTGAATATATGCCTGAATGGCCCCATAACTAATGGGATTAGAGTATACAACCACTTACTTCCAATTATTAAACAAGAAGCATATTACGTCAAATTCCGAAAAGCGTTGAAGATATATTTATTGAACAACATGTTTTATACAATGGGTGAGTTCCTTTCGTCATAATAGGCTCTCTTTGTTCCTCATACTCTTTTATTTATACTCTTTTATTTATTTAAATTATATGTACTTGTTGGTTTTACTTATTTTGAATGTTCTATTTTGACTTGTTTTATACTTACCATGTAGGTCTTGGAAATCAATAAAGATTATTATTATTATATTATCATGAGACCCTGTGCGAACAAAGTAAAGTCACGAAAATAAGTCTTCCCTTTATCATGCTGGCGCTGAAAACTACTGCGCATGCACAACTTTTGAATTTCGACTCATTACATAAATGTTTGAGGTTAGATTATTTATTTGACCAGAGCTGTTTTTTGGCGTCCATGTATTCAAAACGTATTCGTCCTGTGATTCAAATACATCTATTCTGGCATTGAAACGATTCAAAACGTATTCATAGAGTTTTGAAACCAAGTTGAATTCAGTTTCAGAACATAACTCATTGTCTTGTGATTGTCATAATTTATAATAATACCCCAAATAAATCTTGGTAGTGGGACATTCCACTTTCCACTAATAATCCTGAGAGTTTTAGATGATATAGAAATATTTATGTGCTAGTTAGTGTCCTGTAAATTATATTTATTTACTTTACACATGATTTTAAGAAGTTATAAATATTTGTATGGAACTTGAAATAAATCAGTTGTCAAAAATGAGTAGAAACTAGTTTGATATAAGAATGTCAAGTAAATATGTGCTGTGAAATATTTTATCTCAAGATTAAATATGCTTTATGAATTTTCACGGTTTATCTCGGGAATCAAAAGTACAACCATGAAGTTACACTGGAGTTTTTTATTAGAAAGCCATTTAAAAAAAAAAGTAAGCTGAAATGGCGTTTCTCCTGTGTCATTCTTCTCATGACTCTTCATAGTACTACTTCGTATAGAAGGGTTCAGGTTCTGTATGAGTCCTCTCATGGTTCTTCAAGGCACCTATTCGTGTAAACATTTTGAAACAAGTTGCACTGAAATGGTTTTTCTCCTGTATGAGTCCTCTCATGGTTCTTTCGATAACTAATTTGCGAAAAAGACTTGGGACAAAAGTTACACCGATATGGTTTTTCTCCTGTATGAGTCCTCTCATGGTTCTTCAAATCACTACTTTGCATAAAAGACTTCGGACATAAGTTACACTGAAATGGTTTTTCTCCTGTATGAGTCCTCTCATGGATCTTCAATGCACTCCTATGCCTAAAAGACTTCAAACATATGTTACACTGAAATTGTTTTTCATTGTCTCTTTCATCCTCTTCTACAGTTGTATTTTGTTGAAGACTTGTCCCAAAATCTAAAGAAATAATAAAAACAACATCAACGTTATAAACTATCAAAAGTATAAAACCAATTATCCCCAGAATATTGAGTAATAAAAACATAAAAATGAATGATCACATTATTATTATCAACATTTAATCTAAATCAGCAAAAAATTTCAAAATGCATGTAAATGGAGTTGAAAAGGCTGCAAATGAACTAGAGGCAAAATTGGACTGTGAGAATCAATTACCTTTGTTACTCTTTATGAAGTTTTATTGAAAATGGTATTAATTCCCAATATATAAACTCAATAATCAGTCACTGAAAAATTCTGTCCCATCAAAATATACCGGGTAACACAGGATATCGGGCCACCCCCTGTAACTTCTGCATTCGTGAACGGATTTTTCTGAAATTTGGTACAGTTATATAAGCAACCATTTCGGATTTGATCACATTACAATCCAATATGGCGAACTTCCGGTTTTCTGGAAATGCCAGTAACTTTGTTTTTTCAAATGGAACACCCTGTATATTTTTACATATTCAAGTTTAACAGGTCAAAACCAGTCCAAACCTCATGTCAAATGCCATTTTTTCAAAACAATTGAAATTAAAATTGTTTTTTTATTTTACCTCGTGGATAAATGAGATTTGGTCGAAGCTATTCACAATGAGTCGCAAATAACAGAAAAACTTAATTTTTTCTGAAAAATTATTTTTTGTGTAGTTTATTGATGAAACAATTCAGTCACATCACATTTTGATCAAAAAAATTTTTTTTTCAAATGAAACCCCTATGGGCCACTTACCTGTCTCTCTAGAACATTCATTAAGGAAAAAAATAACATATCATTTTTGTATTTCGGTGCAGTAACAAATTGTATAAATTCAAAAATCTACAACTAGTTCATGAGTTTCCTTGCAGTTCGAATAATTTTTCAACGTAGTAAGCTGTGGAAAACAACATTTCTGAATCTTGTCAACTAATTGTGTACGTTATACTTATAAGCACGATAATGGTGTTTTTTTTTCAATTCTTCTAGAGTTTTCTCGACTTACATTGCATTGGTATTCCAATTCCCGCGTCGAAGCGGTTGGATCAAAATCCACATAAGCAAAACGTTTATTTCTGCCTCCTCACTTACGATCATCTTCTCCATTGTTGGGTTCTTTTCTGTGTGGGTATCGTTCAGCGTATAACTGACAAGCGGCGACACTGTTTTAAAGACATTCTCCGTAAATTAATAACATATCAACCTGTTCACTTCTTGTAAACCTATCATTTTGATTTTACATTTCTACTAAACTAATTCTCGGAAGTTAACTAATTTTCGAGAGTTGAGATGAAAGATGACAGCGAAACACAATTAGTTGACAAGATTCAGAAATGTTGTTTTCCACAGCTTACTAAGTTGAAAAATTATTCGAACTGCAAGGAAACTCATGAACTAGTTGTAGATTTTTGAATGTATACAATTTGTTACTGCACCGAAATACAAAAATGATATGTAATTTTTTTCCTTAATGAATGTTCTAGAGAGACCGGTAGGTGGCCCATATGGGTTTCATTTGAAAAAAAAAATTTTTTGATCAAAATGTGATGCGACTGAATTGTTTGTTTGAAGGTTGTAGACGATGTGGTAACTTGATTACTCTCGTTTCGGACGTCCATTGTCTTAATGGATTTAAAAGGTTTTCACGACGTTTCGAATGCTTGTATCTGCAATCGTCTTCAGGTGAATACTGACAAGTTTAGGTGCTACTTACCAATTTATATGACTGCCGGTGCAATGATGCGTGTAATCCCGCCATGTGGCGTGGTGCATGTAATTTCGCGCGGTGTGGTGGTGCGTGAAGTTTCACGCCTCTGCAGCCCGCCAGAAAGAGCAATCAGTGGTGGTTTCCATACGTTCTTGATCTCAACGCTTGGTAGACTAAAGGCGTTATTGGCTTCGATGTAGGCGGCCTCTTTGAACTTTCGTTTGAACCAATGCTCCTCTCTATGTAGAACACTTGAGTCGTCCCATAGAACTCGATGGTGCTTAGTCCAGGCGTGGTCAGCGATTCCCGATTTTGATGTTTCTCCACGTTGAGTCCATTTCTTGTGCTCATCCAATCTTACCGATAACGGCCTCTTTGTCTCTCCAATGTAGGAATCTCCGCATTCACATGGGACTTCATAAATGCAACTGAGGTACTGCCCCGTATGTGTCTTCTTTCTGTAGACAGAGGTGCGGATTTCATTGCCTATTCTTTCGACGTTCACATCGAGGAAGGGTAAGGCAATGTTGGTTTCCATTTCCATCGTGAATTTGATCGAATCCCTGATTCTGTTAATTCTTGAGAAGAAATCCTGAAGATGTTTATCTCCGTGATTCCATATAATGAAGATGTCATCCACGTACCTCAACCACAGCTTTGGTTTGTATTCTGCCTGCCGTATAGCCAATTCTTCGAACCACTCCATGTATATGTTGGCGATGATTGGAGAAAGGGAAGATCCCATCGGGAGTTCGTTCGTCGACTTGAGAGAAGAATCGGTCCTTTTCCTGGAAATATGAGTTCTGTAGGCAGCACTGCAGTAATTCCAATATTGCTTGTGTAGAAAGGTCAGTCCTCTCGTACAGCTGGTTATCTTCTTCGAGTTTCCTTTTGATGATACTAAGGGATTCCTCTATAGAGACATTGGTATAAAGGCTCTCCACGTCGAAGCTGATGAAACGATCTTCTGGTCCAAGTTCAACATATGTGATGGTGTCAACGAAGTGCTTGGAATTCTTGACGTATGAACTGCTATTTCCTTGTAAGGGTTGTAGTATCGGTAGGAGGTATTTCGATAACTTGTAGGTTGGTGAGTTCCGAGCAGG
>JAFIRS010008510.1:0-16476 GCA_018342105.1 Gonioctena quinquepunctata
GGTCAAGATCGCCAATGTTTCAAACAGTCTCTTTATTTTTAATTTGTCTATGGTCACTACCGCCGTTGCTCCTTGAAGTCCAACCAAAACCCTCCTCCTTCTCCTTGGTCGAAGTTAAAAATAGCCTGACACAACTCGTTCATTTTTCCACAGGCTTCGTGGAGATTGTATGATCTGTACTCTGCTAGCGTTATTTTCATTCTTTTCAAGGGCAATGGCGGCTCCACGCGAAAGAACTTTCATCATGATCAAGCCTGATGGCGTCCAAAAAGGCCTCGTAGGAAAAATCATCAAGAAATTCGAACAGAAAGGATTCAAATTGGTAGCACTCAAATTCGTGTGGGTGAGTATTGTTAAGTTTTCATTGATTTTAACCGGCGTGGCAAGGTCTCGTGATTATCTAGTTTGCAGGGTCGGCATTTTCTATTTAGTACGGTGAATTCACTATGAATTGATTGATTCATATTTAATCATTATTCTTCTTGAGAAACATGTTTTTTAATGGTGCTATTGTAGCCGTTTAGTTAGGAAGAAACATTTGTATGTCTTTTGGGGGTAATTAATTTGTTCTTATGTGTAAAACAAATACCTATGCGAACTTGATTTATTTTGGCTAAAGCTGAGAAATTCTTGGGAAAAATTATAACTTTTCAGTTTCCTATCACCTTTATATATTTTTTATTTTAGGTAAATCGGAAAACAATATATTGCACTCCCCTATAGTTTTTGTGATTATGGCCTTTCAAAGGCCAATCAATAAAGGTCACATTTGGTTATTAGTGTCTGAATGTTTTTTGGTGAGGTATCTGAATATTGTTTTACATATTTTGGTTTTTTCCCCTAGGAAGTGAAAAATATTAGTCTAAGAAAGGCAAATTACTAAATTGGCCCAGATAAGTTACTGCTCGGATTTCCAAAATGAACTAAGTTGTCAGTGACGTACCCTTTGAAAATGATTTGCCTGAAATATTTCACAAAAAAGTTATATTGGAAATACTATACAAAATATATTTCTTTTGATGAATTTAAACTTCAATTTCTTTTATCTTGACAATTGCTTGTGATATATTTTAGGCAAATCATTTTCAAACGTACGTTAGTTACATTTTAACAACATTTTGTCATTATTTAGGTAGGTACCTATATCATTATACCTTTCTCATGTTCTGAACTGTCAAAAAAGTCCCTTTTTCGAATAATGGATTAATAATTCCACCAAGTCAAATCATCTGTTCTCCCAATGAAAGATGTTGAGTGATGAAAAAATAAATATCAAATTTTGTCAAAAATTACTGTTTTTGATTGTTAAAAATATATGACAAAGGTATACAAATAGGTAAAATGCATTTCATTGGTGACAAAGTTCAATTAAAATTGCTTTTATTGCAAGAGGACAAAAATTACCTTCAACTATCGATGGGGTGGTAACTTCAAAATTATTTGTGAGTAGAAAAACAGAATTTACATTGTCTTTTTTTTTCTGTTGTAAAAAAACTCATTGACCTTGATCTATTAGTAGATGAAGTCACTGATCTCAAACTATCCACATCCCATATCTAATAGGTAGATAGTGTAACGTAAATAAACTTAACTTGGTTTTACTAATTTATTTAACACTTAAATATACAACTTAATTTATGTTATTAACTACGCTACTGTATAGCTCGATCGTATGGGCTCGTTCAGACTGTCCACTCCTTGGGTGTCTATTTATCTCCGATAAGTTCTCGATGTTTCGAATTCTCCAGTTGGGTCCAGCATGTTCCAATTGCTTCCAATATTGACCGTTGTTTTTCGCGGCAGAGCGACTGGATGGTTCTCGAATATCTCCGGGGATGATCTCATCGTTGTCGACGGCAACGTGTGAGGCGACAGGTCCGGCCTAGGTTCGTTACATTGCCCCCTTCTTAAAGACATTTCGTCCCGAAATTTCATCCTTGGAGTGTGACGATATCTGCATGACTCCCCATATCTGCACCGTGAAGTTCGATGGAAGTAACACTCCACGGTCTTCATGATCGGTCGTGGAAGAGGGTTACAGCAAACCAAAATCTTGACGCCGCTGGATCTGAATATCGCCTCCAGCATACTTCTTATGACTCTCCAGTCCAACCCATCAATACCACAGGATAATTTTGGAATTGCTAGATCCACCAGATTCTGGTCCACCATAGTATCTCTTAGTTTGGTGAGACTGTTCCAGACATCTTCATAGGACGGTTTATCTTGGGAATGCCTCTTGGTAACTAGATAGTAGATGTTTCTCTGGCCTTTCTTCAACTGTAGCACCCCACCAACTTCTGGATTCTGCTCCCGCAGTGTTTGGAGTTGACCAAATTTCTTGGAGAACACTACGGCGATGCCCCTGGGCATTCGAAGATCTTCTGCCACACAGTGCGCTAGTGCGTAGTCAGCAGGCACCTCGAAAAGGTCTCGTGACTCCTCTCTAGTAACCCCATGTAGAACTTTCTGCCCGTTTGAATACAAGGACATAAACTTCTCGAACGTCATATCATCCTCCGGTGGCTTGAGGGTGCGAACTTGGTCATGGTTTCCAGCGTAAGGGGCCAACCTGTTGAAATGGACGACCCTTGGTTTCCCCCGGGGTGGCTTATGGATTCGGTACACAAGGTCGTTTATCCTTTTCACGATTTTATACGGGCCTTCCCACGAGTTCCGCAACTTTGATGATAGCCCACGACGACGTTTGGGGTTGTACAGCCAAACCAGGTCATCAACCTTAAATCCTCCAGCGTCGGCCTTGATGTCATAGGTCTTCTTCATTTTATCGCTGGCACTCTGGATGTTCAACCGGACTCGTTCGTGGATGTCGTCCATTCTCTGCCGAAGTTTGCTGACGTAGTCCTCTCCCGCAGTGTCTTGTCCTGGCGGTATCCCAAACTTCAGGTCACAAGGCAGTCGCAGTTCTCGGCCCATTATAATACTAGCAGGAGTTTGACCGGTTGACTCGTGTACTGCGGATCGATAGGCCATCAGGAACAAATGAAGATACTGGTCCCAGTCTCTTCGATGGTCAGAGACAACCTTGGACAAGTGGCGGTTGATCGTCCTGTTCATCCGTTCCACCATTCCATCGGACTGCGGATGTAGGGCCGTGGTTCTTGTCTTGCGGATGTTCAGCAGTAGACATATTTCTTGGAAAAGGTTGGATTCGAAATTTCTGCCTTGATCCGAGTGCAGCTCCATTGGAATACCGAATCGACATATCCATTCTTTCACCAAGACGTCGGCGACGGTGATGGCTTCCTGGTTGGCAGGGCATAGGCTTCCGCCCACTTACTGAAGTAGTCCATTGCCACAAGGATGTATTTATTCCCGTGGTCGGATACGGGAAACGGGCCGGCGATGTCAATGGCGATTCTCTCGAACGGGCTGCCTACGTTGTACTGACGCATCGGGGCCTTGGGTCGTATTCGAGGTCCATTGCTAGCAGCGCATACAGCGCACTTTCTGCACCAGTCCTGGACGTCAGCTTGACAATTGGCCCAGTAAAACCGTTGCCTCACTTTCTGCAGGGTCTTCGTCACTCCCAGATGTCCCCCGGCGACTCCATCATGGATTTCCGCAGCACTTCCTCTCTTCTGTTCCTGGGAACAATTATTTGGCGTCTGTCTTCCCCAATATCGGCCTCCAACACACGTTTCAGGATTCCATTGTCCAGAATAAGAGAGTTCCATTGTGCCCAATAGGACTTAACAGCCGGCGAGTAACCTGCGACTTCCTGCCATGATGGTCTTCGATTGCCCTTCTTCCAGCTGACGACTAAGCCAAGGTCGGGTCTCTCTCTTGGTCTTTCTGGATCTTGCTGTCATTCCAGTTGTCATCCATTGCCGCGGTTCTACAAAGTGTTGCTTCTTTCTCTTCTGCTCGTCGGCAATGTGAGCAATCATCTGGACATGGTCTTCGCGACAAGGCATCTGCATTCTTATGGCTAGTTCCGGCTCGATGTTCGATCTCGAAATCGAATTCTTGGAGTCTCTCGATCCAACGTGCTACTTGACCCTCAGGATTTTGAACTGTAAGAGCCATTTGAGAGCTGCATGGTCAGTTCTCAACAGGAATCTTCTTCCATACACGTACTTGTAGAAGTGTTCCACTCCCTTTACAACAGCTAACAGCTCTCGCCTGGTGACACAGTAATTGCGCTCTGGTTTGCTAAGCGTCTTGCTGAAATAACCAATGACCTTCTCCTGTCCCTCCTGGATCTGAGATAGGACAGCTCCAAGTCCCACGTTGCTGTCGTCCGTATCCAAAATGAATTTCCCTTTGGGTAGGGGATAGCTCAGTATAGGTGCGTTGATCAAAGCTCCTTTCAGCTTCCTGAATGAGTCTTGACATTCTTCGGACCACTGGACTTTGTTTGGCCTTCCGTGAGCTTGGTCAGTGGTTTAGCGATGTTGGCGAATCCCAGCACATATCGGCGATAGTATGTGCATAAACCAAGGAAACTTCGAAGTTGGTGAATGTCTTTGGGATGGGCCAATCCTAACAGCTTTGATCTTCTGGTCATCCACTGCTACTCCTTCCCAGAGACAACGTGGCCGAGGTATCGTACTTCTTTTGGAACAGATGGCATTTCTTAGGGCTCAGCTTCAATCCGGAGTTCCTCAGTCGCAAGAATACTTCCTCCAAGTTTTTCACGTGGTCCTCAAACGATCTGCCGACCACAATTATGTCGTCGAGATACACTAGACACGTGTTCCATGAGAGTCCCTTCAGTACTGTTTCCATCAATCTTTCGAATGTGGCGGGAGCATTACAGAGCCCGAATGGCATAACGGTGAACTGCCACAATCCTGAGCCGATGGTAAAAGCAGTCTTTTCTCGATCTTCCTGAGCCAGTTCTACTTGCCAATATCCACTCTTCAGATCAAGGGTCGAGAAAATCGTGGAACCAGCCAACGTGTCTAGGGTGTCATCTATTCTCGGGAGAGGGTAACTGTCCTTCTTCGTGACATTATTAAGTTGGCGATAGTCTACACAAAAGCGCGTCGATCCATCCTTTTTCTTCACCAGTACGACTGGAGGGACCAGGGACTGTCAGATGGTTCGATAACTCCTTCTTTTCCCATATCGCTGACTATTTTGTCAGCCTCTTCCTTCTTGGCAAGAGGAAGTCTTCTTGCTGATTGCCGGATCGGTCGGGCACCCCCAGTATCAATCTTGTGCTGGACCACATTAGTTCGACCCCCTTTTCCTTGTCCGGTATCGAAGATGTCTTGGTACTTTTTGACTAAATCTCTTAGTTTGGGCTGTTGAGCTGGTTTTATGTCTTTGGAAGAGATGGCAACTAATTTTTCTAGTTCTGTGGGCAAGTTGTTGGGTTGGCTAATCGTACCTCGTACGCCCCGGATCACAGATGAAACTGACGAGCAGTGCCCTAAAATTGTTCCTTTCTTTAAGGTCACTGGAAAGTAATTGACATTCATGACCCTTACCGGTACAAATTTTTCAGCACGTAACAGGGTTTTCCCTAGGGCAACCCTCGTCCAATTTTCTCATCATGAAGTTTGGGCTCGAACATCATCACGTCTCCACTGCTCGCACTCCCGTCCAGGCGAGCCTCCAGGATGGTTTCAGCCCTCTCAGGTACGCTTACATCTTCAGCCAACAGCACACGGATCAACTCTTCACTTCTCCCATGAAGTACCAGCTCTTCTCCGTTGACACGTAGGACGCCGTCTTTGAAATCCAATTCAAACCCTCTGGAATTCATGATGTCCATTCCGATGATTGCATCGTCTTCGATGTCCGCTACAAGTGCCTGATGTTTCACTTTAGTGCTGCCCAAATTATTTCAATCGGTAGCTCGCCATATACAGTAGCTGGCTCCCCTGTTGCTGTGCGTAGCTTCCAAGTCGTCGGTTCAATTCGTTCCGGTGTTCTGGCAAAGGAAGGTCCGAGAATTGTCCTAGTCGCACCTGTATCTAGCAGCATGGTGCAAGGCTCGTTATTGATGAGACCGTCTACGAAAACACCTCTGTTCTGTCGTTTCAGGATAGCGACATATGCGTTGTTAACCGGGGCTTGCTGGACACAGGCCGACGATTGCCCTTCTCGTCGACCTTCTTTAGTTTTCCTGCATCGGAGTCGTGTTTCGAATGTTGGACATTTGCTACGCACATGTCCAATTTTGCCACAATTCCAGCATCTTATCTGTCTTTTCTCAGGCAAAACTTCCTTAATCACTTTCCTTATGGCAGCTTCCCAATTAGCAGGCTCCTGTGAGTCTTCCTCAATCATTCGGACTTTACTCTGGCTTTTGCAAGATTGTTTCGCTGCCTCGAATTCCAAAGCGCGTGCCAGTGCGTCTACGAGATGTGTTGGACGAGCTAGTGTCAACGCTTGTCTGGTTTCTTGGTCACGGAGTCCATCCAAGAATGCCTGAACCGCTAATCGCTCCATTACATTTTCCGGTGTGGCTGGATATGCGAGACGAACCAAGCGTGCAATGTCAGCTTCGAATTCTTGTAAGGATTCGCCCGATTTCTGGCAGCGATTTTTCAGTTGGGAGTGGTATACGTGTTCCAAATGGGCCTGGCCATATCGTAATTCTAGATGTTTAATCAGCTGATCATAGTCCTCCTGTTCTTGGGCGGTAAGAGTTTGTAGAATATTCGTCGCTTCTCCACGTAATGCAAGTGTTAGTGCTACAGCTCTTTCCCCTGCATTCCATCCATTTGCTTTGGCCGCTGCTTCAAACTGTCGGCGGTAATTTTCCCATGGAGTTTTTCCGTCGAATTGAGGCGGCTTCATGGAAAGCTTCCCTATTTTAGAAATGACCTTGACATCTTTTATACCCTCTTGAACTTTATCCAAGTTCAAACTCAAGTCCAGCATTGCATTTTCGTTAACCATCTCTGTGGGGGGCGCACTATTAATTCGTTTTTCCAGCTTACTGATCGTTTCCTTTATTTTGTCCATTTCCGTGTTCATTTGCTCCCTAATTTTATCTATCTCTGTCTCAACGGTTCCCATTCTTCCTTCTAGAAAATTAGCCACACCACACAATTCTTTTTTTAGGCCTTCTTGTTTTCGAACTTCTCTTCCAGTTCTGCATTTCTTCCAGGCTTCTTGAATTTTCTGAAGCTTCTCTTCCAGATTTCTAGAATTTTCTTGAAGCTTCTCTTCCAGATTTCTAGAATTTTCTTCAAGCTTCTTGAATTTTCTCGAAGCTTCTCTTCCAGATTTATAGAATTTTCTTGAAGCTTCTCTTCCAGATTTCTAGAATTTTCTTCAAGCTTCTCTTCCAGATTTCTCGAATTTTGTTGCAGTTCTTCTTTCACGGATTTAGTAGTTTCTTCGAGTTTATTCATTACCAAACTTAAATCGCTTCCGGGAACTTCGAATAAAAATGTTTCGGGTCCTCACCTTCTTGTATAAGTCCTTCTGCAAGTATTTCCTGGAGTACTTGCTTTTTACCTGTTGTTTCCAGTTCCCTTTCCTCCAATTCCTGTTTCAATTCCGCTACCTTCAAATCCGCAAGGCGCACTTTTCTTGAACACATTTTGTCTTTGACGAGGTATCAGTCTGTTTTACACGAAAAGTGTTCACTTCGCGAATTCTTTTCCACGGGCCACCAGTCTATTGTCTGTTTCACGCGAACAGTGCATCAGTTTATATTCCCACGCACAATTGTCCACTTCGCGAAAACCGGGCCACTGTCTATTTTTGGCGTACAAAAAGGTCTATCAATTTATTTTTCTGACTATCCACTCCACGATCACTTGTTTATTTTCAAAATCTCGCTTCCGACACCAATTGTAACGTAAATAAACTTAACTTGGTTTTACTAATTTATTTAACACTTAAATATACAACTTAATTTATGTTATTAACTACGCTACTGTATAGCTCGATCGTATGGGCTCGTTCAGACTGTCCACTCCCTCTTGAGGGCTGTCTATTTATCTCCGATACAGCATTCTCGATGTTTCGAATTCTGCCAGTTGGTGTCCAGCATGTTCCAATTGCTTCCAATATTGACCGTTGTTTTTCGCGGCAGAGCGACTGGATGGTTCTCGAATATCTCCGGGGATGATCTCATCGTTGTCGACGGCAACGTGTGAGGTGACAGGTCCGGCCTAGGTTCGTTACAATAGGAAACTAATTATAGAATCCAGGCAACTATTTTTTAAATTTGGAACATTCTAAACCGAAAATATAAATATAAACTAGAATCAGCCGAATGCTATAGCTTTTCTTCAGTAGTCCCTTTCCAAATAGTTTAAACAAACGTAAATCATGAATCATGACAAGCATATTGATATTCTCAAACAAAAAATTCTCTCATTTTGGCTTTGATACATATATAGCAAATTGAATTCTATATTCTCATATCTCAGTCGAATAAACTATTTAATAAATATTTGGGGATCTTTTCCAAAAAATAATTTCAACAAAATGTCTGTATTATATAAGAAATCATTAAAAGTCCTGTATCGTCTTCCATATGATATACCAACAAATCAACTGTTTGATAAAACGATTACATTTTCTTTAGAGGAACACTATACAATCAACACTCTAAAAATTGCTTATGATATTATTAATAAAAGGCTGAAATCTAATTTCGTATTAACAAGAAACTCCGAAACTCATACTCACCACACTAGACAATATAACTGGTTCCATCTTGAAGCTATTAATTCTACAATAGGTCAGAAATTTTTTACATATATGAGGCAATCTCAAAATTCAATAATCTACCCGATGATCTAAAAAAATGTAACAATATATTTCAATTCAAAATTAAAGTGAAAACATACATTCTATCACAAAGAAATAATTAATTCCATTCATTTTACAACCTCAATTTCTTCTATTTTTTATTATCTTATGTTCATTAATTTCAAATGTCTTATTAATTTTTTTCATTATTTAATTCTATTGATAATGTCTGAATATTTGTTATTAGTTAATATATTATTATTTTCCAATAAATTTAATACTATTAAAAATTATTCTAAAACCATGTAATCTTATACCAGTTAATAACTGTCTGATTATATAATATTCTATTTTTAAATTTATATGTACCATTTCATTTGTATACACAATTATTGTAAACTCTAATATGAAAATATATAAAATATTTAATGTTTAAAAAAAATAAAAAATATAAATTTTTACTAATTACTTTACCAACACTAATTGTATAAAATCGTAACCTAACTTGAAACTGTTTTGCAGCCATCTGAAGCGCTCCTCCAGAAACACTATGCCGACCTATCCTCCAAACCTTTCTTCCCTGGTCGAGTTAAATACATGAGCTCTGGACCAGTTGTCCCCATGGTCTGGGAAGGATTAAATGTTGTAAAAACTGGTCGTGTCCTCCTTGGCGCAACCAACCCCGCTGACGCTCCTGGAACCATCCGTGGAGACCTCTGCATCCAAGTCTGCCGTAACATTTGCCACGGTTCCGATGCTGTAGAGTCCGCAAAGAAAGAAATCGATCTGTGGTTTACCGAGAAGGAGTTGGTTGGCTGGACCCCAGCTGCTGAAAGTTGGGTGTATGAAGACTGAATTTATTGGTCTTTGTGACTTATTTGTAAGATTAAATAAAATATTTATACTGAGATTTTTTTTAAATTTCCTGTTCCTTTGAAGTCTCCAGGTAAAGTTTTGAAGCTGCGAAAATATCTATAATGCTATAAAATTGATTTTCTTGATTTTTTTTTAACATAGAAGAAAGAGGTCAATTGAATTTACTCAAATCTTTTTGGCAAAATATTAACTTTTACCAATAAAATTCCCAAAATAATGGTTGGTGCAATGATAAGGATTTTTTTTTTCATTATTTAGTTTTTACTCTATTCAAAGGAAGACTGCAAGAAATATTTTTCTTTTTGAAAGCTAGTGAGTAAGTAGTACATAGATTAGATTCAAGTGTTAGGACACTGCAAAGAAGTCGCCATCTATCTGTTTTCTATCAATTGATTCATTATCATGGTCGTAGTGTATACAATTTTCTATTTCAGTTTTATAATCCCATTTTAGGCAATGAATTAACTTGAGTGATTTGAGTTGTTGAAAAAACTTAATATTTTTTAGTAGAGATTGCCCTAGAAATCAAGAATTAATTCTATATATTCGCACTGTGCCTCAGTAGGTATGTTTATAGTACTCAACATGGTCATATCTCCACAGTTTTTCACATTTCTGAAAAATGTGACAGAATACCCTCGATACTGAATGAATGTTTGCCGTGAGCATTACTTTGAAAAAACTCATTATTTTATATAGAATATGCAAAACTGGATGACCCTTCAACAAAAATAAAAAGTTTGAAGTGAGGAGCAGTTCTAACTATCACACAATTTCAAAACAGCAAAACCATTGTTTATACATACATTTTCTATAAACAATAGCAAAAATAAAGTATGTTGATTAGATACAGAAGTTTTCGAAAATACACTTCTTTCCAGATCGGTAGACCCTCAATATATTTTTTAAAGATATTGACGAGGAAAGGAAATTGTTGCGTAATCTCTTATGTTGATTCAACAAATTCGTGGTTAAGTATGTAGTATGTATGACCGATGACTGACATCTATGATAATATGCGGCCTCTGGTCAAAGAGAGTAAACCATAGACAAATTAAAAATAAAGAGACTGTTTGAAACATTGGCGATCTTGACCACCAAGTTTTTGGTACGGCCAGTCGCGCAGTGCCCGCAATCAACAGACGACTGACATGATAATTTTCCAATTTCGACATTTGTCAGAAAATGACAAACCACGTAATAATTTCAGAATAATTCTACTGTTAATTGTCATCGAAAAATTAATTATAGAAATTATACTATGGACTTGAATTATGAACCCAACGTCGAAAATGGAATGTTTTGTTATTCGAGTTGACGCTGAAATTCCTCGAAATATTCTTTCTCAAGGTAAAATATAAGCTGCTTTTCACAAACTGATACTTATTTCCATCCATCAGTTGCAGACATTTTTTCACAAACTGATATATTTCCGTCCATCATTTTCCATTTCCTATCACCATTTGAGGAAGTACGAAGATTATCATCAAACTGGAGCATTTGTTAGGTATACCTACTCGTTCTCCTTTGTGCTAATCAATGAACAAAATTATTGAAGGTTTGTTGTAAATGTAATATGTTTTTATTTTGGTTGATTTGATGATAAGACTGAAGAATATTTTAAATTTTGTTGTTTTTCGGAGTTTTATTATTGTTTTGTCTGTAATTGTACCTTGTCCTAGATACAATAAAATGTGTTTTTATAGTTATTAGTCTTGTTTTATAAGATCTTTAATTTTGTTCTTGATATCATTAAATAAAGATTTAACCACGAACGAACTAACAGATTCTACGAATCGATTACTGTATATATTAGGTGATCGATTTGCCATTCCTGTATTTCAGATGATACAACCATTCATAAGAAATACAAGAATAAAAAATCAATAAATTATAAAATATATACCATATAAATCATATGAAAGTAAAACATTTGAAAAACCCGCCTTATTTCAATCGGTCTTACCAACTGTATTTAGTTCGGCCAGTTGAGATATGTCGCCACTGTATAAACGTGGTGCCAACTTTTACTGCAGGTTTGACCACTCTCTTTATTTTAGTTTCCATGGAGTAAACGTTATAGGAGAGTCTATTCCCCATAAGACAATGGTGACACTAATAGAAAGAGATGAAAGATCATTTGTGAGTCATAGTGACGTTTTGGTAATGTCATGGCCACCATTCACTCTGGACAGTGGCGGACTAGCGCATTCCGCACTCTGGTATCTGAGAGTTACAGGCTCTTGAACGTATATTGACCACTCTGTTACGTGGGCCACCTGTACTCATGTCCAAGTACGTCACTATGATGCGTTAATGCACAAGATTCTGATTGGCTAGAGCTTATTAGTGCCTCCTATTCAGTTTACCTTTGGTACTAATATTTTATTGTCAGTATTTTCAAAAGCCTTTTCATTTAGACAGTGAACTCTATATACTACCTGGAACGGCCACGCCTTGGGCGAAAAGTGAGGCAAAACCATTGCATAGGCAACCCGCATCTTTTACGGATACCTATCTCTTTCTATCTTATGTTGGTTAATGGAACCCTCGCGCATTATTTTAAATAAATTTGTATTTTTTAGGTTTCTTTAGGAGAAAACGTGATTTTTTCCCAATCGTTATTTAGGAAAGAAAGTAATAATGCAAACAGTACAACGTTCAAGCTAAAATTTTGACTGTTCTCCCACGGGTTTCTAAATAAAATAAACACACAATATGAAATCAATTATAATTTTATATATATTAATAGAATTTTATATATATATAAATATATATATATATATACAAATTTATTCACACAACGATAAATATAGTAGTCGACATCAGTATAATAATAATAATGCTTTATTCACGTAAATTAGACTAAATATACAAAAAATGTCTCAAAAATATCGTGAATAAAGAAAAAAGAGTGAGTGAGTGTTTCACAATTATTGAAATAATAATAATGGTAAAAAAAATCATATCTAAGCAGAAGTATGAGATTTTATATAATGAATAATAGTAATATGTAAAGTAAATAAAATAAAATAAAACAATCAGTCACACACCTATACACGCATATGCATATAATAAAGTTAAAATGTTCATTATGATTCAGAATAAAATTATAAAAATTATAAAAAAGCAGATATGTGAGCTGGGTTTAGTACATAGATAAAATGGGTAAAAGTCAGAAATAAGTATAAAAGTAAACAATAGAAAATTAAGAACAATATAGTATGGTGTATAAAACATTTAAGTGAAATTATTAAAAAATATTGTGCAAAGTAGTGATAATCAAATGACCCAATCAGTCACTCACCTATACACACAAATACATATTATAAATATAAAAGTTCGTTGTGAATCAATATAATATTATAAACACAGCATGAGTTCTATCGCTTGAGTAGCTCTTGAAGAGTTCTAAGCAAATGCAAATATATGTATATAAAATCTAACAGTTATTGAATAAAACAAGTTTTGTCATTTTTGTCTTATTGTGGCACTTTTTCCATGAAATTCTAAATTTAATAGTTTGCTATGGTGATACATTCGGCACTTTAAATATATAGAAATTATTTTACGAATAATTTGAATTTCGTGAAATTCTTCACCTACAAATTGTTGTATTACAGGGTGTCTAGGTTTAAAAAGATCTATATTTACAGCAAAATGATTAATAACTGTATTTATGATTTTTTGTTTCAAGTTTATTTTGCTTTTCAAAATGATTCCACTTTCTAAAAGAAGACGAATTTGCTTTTTCTGCAAAATGTAAAATTTTGTACACCACATCTGAAGCATAAAGAAGACCTCCTCGAGTAACAAAATTGGTGAATGATTTATAAGCTTCCCGGAGGTGCGGTATAAGAGTGATCAGTAGATATACTACCTCTATATAGTAATATTTCAATACAATGATTACATGTAGTGGCATTAATGAGGTTACGAACTATATATCCAATAAATCACCATTGTTTTTTAATGTTAAATGAAAACTATCGCCAAGGCCAGTAGCAAACCACACCAACGATGCTGCTTTTTAAACCACACACGATAAAGGAAACGAAACTAATAGCACAATAGAACACAATAAATGTATATCTTCACTTATATTAAACATATTGAACAAAAATAATCCCCAATCTCCCTTTTAAATTTTCCCGTTAAGAGATAATTTATGCATATAACCGTAATTCATTTGACTGAGTATGACAAAGACAGGTTACCGTAAATAAGGCTATCTCTGTTTTAGCTGCCCTGACACACTTTACGTTATTGGAGTGAACGGTCGGGTCCGTTCCAGGTACGTATAGTATAGAGTTCACTGCATTTAGATGATTTTTAAGGCGCATGCGCTCGTTTTGAGACCCAAAGTCTGATTGGCTATTGGGAAAGTGAATAGCCATTGGTTATTTTGAAATAACAATTTGAGATTGGCTTAGTTCAAAATTAGCGGTATTTTCATATTATGTCAACTTCATGACAAATGCACCTGCATACATTGGCGTTCGTAACTTCTTTGTAGGTTAAGTACTTATTACCTATTTTATACCGCCAAAACCTTTCATTCGTAGATAAAATCATTTAACGAACATTTTCTAATGGTGAGTTTTCTTCTGCATGTAAATTCAAGTCAACTATCCATAGGAAAACTCGGAAATATTTTATTTGCTTTAAATAAAAAATTTGCCGTCAATGCCGTTGGGTCTGACAGGTAAACAAAGTTGGTCATTTGTCATCTAAAAAAGCCTATTGATGCTGAAACATCATATTGAAAGTTAGTTTAAATTTATGTTTGGGTTGTGAGAAATACTAGGTATAGAGAGTTATTGCAACGTCCGTTCTATAGTTCTTTTAATAATTTTTTTTATTTTGACATAAACGCATGCGCATTGTGTCCGACTTTGAGGATATCCTCAATCTGAAATACAGGCATCCCTTACTTTATTTAAATAAAGGCCAAGAACCTTCTATTAAAAGTTCCTTTATTTTGACAGATTTGTTTTTTTTCTGTCATATACAGTGTGTTTCACTTCTCATGGAAACACCTCCGTATCTTCCGTAATTTTCGACGTAGAATCACAAAATTCTCAGGATCGATAGATTCACTAGAACTGAACTCACTGCACAAAAGGAGTCATCCTACGTGATATACACTGCACGCCAGCAGCGATGGAACCACCCATTTTTCCGGAAAATTATATTAGGGGGCAAAATTGGCCCGAAATTCCTTCGGATTCGTGTTCAGGATCCCCAAATTACTACTAATATACCAGTCTCCTGAAAAATTTTCAGTCCTGAAAAATTATAATTTGTTTCACTTCTCATGGAAACACCCCCGTATCTTCCATAATTTTCGACGTAGAATCATGAAATTCTCAGGATCGATAGCTACACTAGAAATGAACTCACTGCACGAAACTGGTCATCCTTTGTGATATACACTGCACGCCAGCAGCGATGGAACCACCCATTTTTCCAAAAAAAATTATATTAGGGGCAAATTGGTCGAAATTCCTTCGGATTCGTGTTCAGGGCCCCCAAATTACTACCAATACACAGTCTCCTGAAAATTTTTCAGTCCTGAAAAATTCTAATTTGTTTCACTTCTCATAGAAACATCCCCGCATCTTCCGTAATTTTCGACGTAGAACCATGAAATTTTCAGGATCGATAGATACACTAAAAATGAACTCACTGCACAAAAGGGGTCATCCTATATTGATATACACTACACGCCAGCAGCGATGGAACCACCCATTTTTCCGGAAAGTTATATTAGGGGGCAAAATGGCCCGAAATACCTTCGGATTCGTGTTCAGGATCCCCAAATGACTACTAATACACCAGTCACCTAAAAAATTATTCAGTCCTGAAAATTTAATTTGTTTCATTCATGGAAACGCCCCGTATCTTCCGTAATTTTCGACGTAGAATCATGAAATTTTCAGGATCGATAGATACACTAGAAATGAACTCATTGCACAAAAGGGTCATCCTATGTGATATACACTGCACGCCAGAGCGATGGAACCACCCATTTTCCCGGAAAGTTATATTAGGTGGCAAAATGGCCGAAATTCCTTCGGATACGTGTTCAGGATCCCCAAATTACTACTAATACACCACTCTCCTGAAAATTGGTTCTACGTTGAAAATTACGGAAGATACGGGGGTGTTTCCATGAGAAGTGAAACACACTGTATATGTCGCCAGTTGAACATCTAAAGTTTGTTAAGCACTGCTCGTCTATATATTTGGAAAATCAAATGAAGCAGGTTCATTTGGTGGTGGTATACTACCCCAACAATATTGTGAGGAATTAATTCGTCCAAGTGTCACTTATGCGTCCAACTAACGAACAATGGTGTGATTATTTTCATAAGTTTATTTTTCTGGTGAAACAACGACTGAAGAAAAAGGGAAAAAAAAATGAGATTCACATTCGAAGGGTTATAATTTTATTACGTGAAGTTGTTTCACATAATTTGACGTGCTTTGTCAAAATAAAGCTTGAACATAAGCATCTTGAAAAAAGTTTGCAATAACACCCTTTCGATATCGCGTTAGAGGATACTTTAAAAGCGAATCTTTTAATAAAGTCGGCGGTTATTTCTAAGTTGCCATAACTCTCTATTGTCTATCAATATTCCTGTAATAGCCACAATTTGGGGGAAGTTATTCAACTGAAGTTCACATCGAGTGCCAACTTAAAAAAACCTTCCAAAGTTCTGCCTCTCCAATGGCAATTGTTTGACTTTGGTTGTATAGAAAACGCCAATTTGATATACCAATGGAGGTCTTCGGCTAAGGTTCAGTGATCTCACAACAAAAAATTTTGGCCTTAAATCTACTGACACATTTTTTTAGCTATTTTGCATAATTTTTAAGATGAAGTAACCTTCTGATACCCCAAAC
>JAFIRS010008511.1:0-16468 GCA_018342105.1 Gonioctena quinquepunctata
GAGTTGTTTGGGAGAAGTGGCATAACAATTGATTTTTTTATAAGTGACTGATATATATATATATATACATTCCATTCCCTCTCACATTACTACTCCCTCCTTGTTCCTGATCACCTCTCTCTCTACCTTCTGCACCATCTTCCACACCAACTTTTTTACCATCTCTCAAATCCATTTTCTCCACACTTCTATAAATATGTCAATGCAAAAATTCTACAGTGTCAACTTTTTATTTTCCCTGTATAAATATTTTGATTTGAAAAATATTTTTGTTTTCAATTTTAGTTTGCTTATAATTCTTATTCTACAATTCAGCCCCAACTGGTATATGATGGGTTGTTATTGATTTTAAATTTCTATATATGTTTTTGTGAATTTATTTCACAGATTTTGATTTTTGAATACCTGTCATAACAAATGAAAACTCCGGCTATGTTATCTTCCTATTCTCTTTTTAAACCTCTTTTTACCTTATCCCAGCTCAGTCAGGTACGCCTATGAACATGAGTCAGCTCCTTCTCAGAAGTCGGTTCTGTGATCTGTATTGCCGACTTGGCACTAACGATTCGATATGAAATGCTGTTCAGTGGGGAGAAAAGTGTGGTTAGATAAAACACAGATTGCAGAAAATAAACAACTGGTTGTTTTTATTCAGATAAAAACCTTAAAACTGCCCTACTCTGCGATAAATACCTTGTACCAAAAAGAAACGATAACATGAAATGGTGCAATATGAATATAAGAGATGATTATTAATAGGAAGGATATTTGAAATTATGGTCAGGCCTTTAGTATGGAATTTTGATGAATGTTCAGCCAAAACAATGTAAACAGTGGATCGGACACTCAAAGTTATTGGATAATTTTACTAAAAATTGCACTGTGGTGAGTTCGGTGATTAGAATACCTTGTCGCTCCTTTTCCTGTGCACGTGGACGTACTTTTGGAATTGCAATGACAGCTTACGTGCGTTCTTTCATGGATTTCTCTTCTATACCAGGTAAGTGGAAATTTTTGATAACTTATTTCTCCCAGTTGTGCCTTTCAGGAATTTCTCTCGTTCGAGAATCTTTCAACCAGTTTTTTCTTGAATTGTTTATTAATATCTCTTTTAAATTTTCGGACGTGGCTTCCTTTTTGTAACTTTTTTCAATCTCCTCCAAACTTGTTATCTTCTCTCATGGCAACACACATCTTTTTTATTTTCGCACAGATTTTTGAATTTTTTGTCACTTCCTACCTACTTATTCGTTATTCTAATTACTACTAATGATTTTATTAATGAATGCTAATTGTAAATCTTACATACTATTTACAAATTGATATAAAATTATATTTTTACAATTTCTTCTGTTACATCTTTCATATATCATCACTTTTCCCACACAAACTCTTTCGATATCACATTGGTGGGTTTCCTGTTGATGTGAATTTTCTTACAGGATGTTCAAAACTTATATATCAGTTGATGTTACTTTAAATTCAATGTTTTCTATAAATTTGAATTTTGAGGCATGATTTAATTATGGATTTTCATTAAATATTTCGTTGGTCACATACTTTTGATAATAGAATTACTTAAGGACTGCCCTCTTGATACATATGCATCGACTGAAGCATAGTATAATCAGTAAAAGGGTAAAGGAAATTGCAAAACAACATAGCATTAACGACGATAACTAAAATACCTTCTAATAATAATGACAATTATAAGTTTAATTATTTTTCAACATTTCCTAACGTAACAATATATATATATATATATATATATATATATATATATATTGAAATATTTGATATTTTATTTCATTCAAAATCTGTTATGTATTCAAAACTGTTTATGTTTATGTTTACATTGATATTTTTCATCCAAATGAACTGAATAAATATTTTATTTATTTATTTATTTATTTATTTATTTATATATATATATATATATATATATATATATATATATATATTGCTATAGTAATTGAATAAACTTCACAATGTGTTCTTCACAAGTGATTTTTATATTTTTAGAGTCTATATTGACGAAGATCTGTCCATTATATGTACACACTTTTTTCCTGGAAGAGATGATTTGGTAGTTTTCAACAGCATTCTTTCCGTCTTGGTCAAGCCTTCAGTAAATAATATATTTTTATTCCTCGGATGAAACACTATATTACTTTCAACACACGACATAGGTTACTTTAAAAAGTATCAATATTATGCGACATGAAAATGTAGAAGCATTCTGACCATTTGACAATATCTCTACTGAGGATTACGAGAAACTAACAGAAGCGACATTTGAACATATAAATATTTATTTGACTTTCATTTCTCCACTGTCGCATTAGTACGTTACATCTCATGTATAGCGTATTTACAATTCATGTTATTTATAAAAACCAGGGTGATAGACTCTTAAGCTAACCACTACTCCACGAAAACTCTTCTTGATATTCTGAGAATAACGGAATTCAATTATTCATCGCCTTACTTGGAAACTCGAGGCTTTAACTTGCTAGTCCTAGCCTATAGTTGGGGAGGCGAGCGACCAAAAATTGCAAGCATTATTATTACGTCACATTGGTGGAGTAGAGAAATAGCCTGCCGTCAGTCATCCGGTTTCGTTAACGTTTGGCGTGAGGGCGGCTTTAATTTTGTAAAAAAACTATATACCTCGCATTTACTGTCTAAAACCTGAAAATTAATTTGCGAGCAGTGTATTAATTAAAAATAAGTTTTACGATCGTCAGTCATGCAAATCCTGTAACGGGGCGCGTCAGTAACGTGTTAAAGTTGTAAAGAATCGGTACATCGTGCAAGTATTTTCTAAAATCTAAAATTCAGTATACAGGTGAAGAATATTATTATAATCACAAAAAATATAGTCAGTCAGTATATTTCTGTAACAGATGCTGTCAGTCGCCGATAAAAGGTTACGCCTTGCCCTTCTATAATATAAGTAGGTAGGTATCTACTACAAAACCGAAGTCTCAAATCATAGACCAATCGCTCTTATCTCTAACCTCAGCAAGATCCTAGAAAAGATAATCAAAAGAAGACTCAGCAGTTTTCTAAATAAAAACAAATTACTATCAGAAGCACAATATGGCTTTAGAGAAAGAAAGTCCACAGATGATGCAATAAAGGAACTCACAGGAAAAATATATAAAGCCATAGATAATAAAAAACCGTCCATGGCAATTTTCCTAGATCTAACAAAGGCTTTTGATACTGTTGACCATACTCTTCTCTTAAATAGCCTAGATGATCTAGGAGTAAGAGGCACAGCACAAGACCTTTTCAAGTCATATCTAACCGGCAGAGAACAACAAACAAAAATCAACACCATAGTTAGTAGAAAGCGGATAATAGTATGCGGTGTACCCCAAGGAACGGTCTTGGGACCTCTACTTTTTGATGTTTATTTGAATAATCTATTCTCTGCAGACCAACAAGGTAGCATAACCAGCTTCGCAGATGATACTGTTATATATTACGAAGATGACAACTGGAGTGACCTAAAAAATAAAGCTGAAAACGATCTTATCCAAATAAAAAAATGGTTTGATAACAGGAAATTATCTATTAATGCCAAAAAAACGCTTTACCTACCCTTTTGTAGTCTGTCCGTGAATCTCCCAAGGTTCAGAAAAATTTCAATAGGAGATGGCTTTGAGATCTTACAACCAAAGAGCGTCAAATACTTGGGAATAATGATAGACAGTCACCTTAGATGGGACGTCCACGTAGATTATCTACTCAAAAAACTCCGAAGAGTACTTTTTAAGTACAAACAAGTGTCATCTATACTAGACCCTAAACAAAAAAAAATCCTTTACCATAGCTTAACCGAAACTCACTTGAACTACGGCATCATCGGATGGGGTGGTGTATACAAAACATGCTTGAAACCTTTAGAAATTATACAAAGGAGATTTTTAAAATTAATGTTAAACAAAAATAACCGCTACCCGACCGAAGCACTATACAAACTGGCAAACGTTTTCGATCTAAGAGAACTATATTTCCTCAAACTAGCGACAACACAGTACTCACACTCAATAGAGCTGATCACTCACTCCCACAAATATGAGACACGAAAAAGGAACAAATTCATTCTCCCGCTTATGAATAAGTCAATTGGACAATGCAGCTATCAGTATCTGGGACCAAAAGCCTTTAACAACATTCCAGAAAAAATAAAAAACGAACCAACAATTCATCGTTTTAAAAAGTCTCTAAAATTTTTTATTTATGATTCACCACCACTTTATATTTGCTCAGTTCTTGGAATTTGAAATTTGAAGATTTTTCTTCTATTCTTGTTCTTTAAATTTTCTAATATACCAATCCCACAGTTTACATACCAATCTTACTTTTATTTCATTGTTATATTTATATACTATTATAGGCTTTTAATTTAACTTAACTATATTTATATGTAATTTTATATTATCGAATCGTATTTCATACTACTTAGATCCACCTGTATTTTCTATTTTATAATGTATTAGATATACTTACTAACGCTCATGTTAACCAACGAAACCTGCTTACAGATGCATGTATATCTCGATATATATGCATCTCGTAGGTATTTTTTATTCATACACCTATTTTATTTTACTTTATATTCTGTAAATTACTGTAAATGTGAGTGTGAATAAATCATTTATTATTATTATCATTATGTATATCCACTATACTTATCTATAGCTATCCTGTAGATTTCAATGAAGAATTGGAGAACATTTAATTCAAGGAAGCTCTTGTAAAATTTTTGATTCGAAATTGGGAAAAGGCTGAAATATCTCCTTATTTCTGTAAAAAATGTTAGTATATTTAAATTTCGACAGCTGCTTTAAATATACTGTTGAAAATGAGACGGTTATAAAGAGCCTTTTAGATGTTTTTTCATGCCCTTCACATGAAGAAGCAGATACAAAAATTGTCCAACAAATTTGTAATCCCAAAGAAATGCAGAGGCATGTTCTTCCCCAAATCATTTAGACATTTTGTTTGAACTTTACATGGATCTATGATGTGGATTACCACGAAAACATCTCTATTATGTGGGAAAGGAAACTCCAAGTGAATAGGGTACAGTTGCTAACCTCATCTACAATTTATCCAGGTTTCCCCACTGTTTGTCACTGTCGACAAAGGAATCTGAACAATCGTGTTCAAACGCCGTCATCACGTCAAATAAAATTTCCTAATTAATTTCCCCGTCGAATGCCAGTCCAATTCGAATTCCTGCCTACAGCCCGAGCATATCTAATAAACAAACAACAATTAATACGTTTCTAATTAAATATTCGACTGAGTTTCCATTTGTCGAAGTCACGCAACTTCAAACTCCATCAAATACTCATACACAATAACTATGGATTTGGATCAGAACTACGAAGACGTAGGTATGTCTTCGAAGTTTGTAATTGAATATTACAGATATCGACATAATTGTACAGGGGAGTTGTCGTTTCGCTTATATAACACTCATTGGAAACACAGCTTTGAATGCCATATTTGAATTAATTTACTGAATATCTCTTCTATGTATTTATCAGAAAACCTACTCTCAATTCATAATTATGTTACGAGACGCATACATCTTATGGGAAAAAGTATTTTGGTGAAAATGGCTGGATTTTGTATATGTTGTAGCTGGAGCCATCCTCAGTAGAAGATTCGGCGCTAGAGGGCGCCAAATCATGAATTTTGTGATTATTTGAGAAATTCAGCTGAATAAAAAATATCAATATCTCATTTATATTCAATATTGTGTGTGACTGGGCATTCCTAAAATTCGTGAGAAATATTTTCCGTAATACAGAAAAAAACGTGAATGTTTTTTACAGGGTAGTCAATAATATACTGAATTCTTCAGTGAATGAATTCGCCTACGAGGTTATTAGTTGATTGAGTTTATCATCGAGGATCAATCAGAATGGTTTGTTGATCGACCGAAATTTAATAAAGCTATGAATACAGAGTGTTTGGAATAATGAAGAGCCCATTTTATATACAGTGCACGTCTAAAGTCCGTTCCCCCCCTACTAATTTTTGAACCACCTGGTATATCGCAACGAAATTTGGAGGGCTCAAATAGGAGATAAAAACATACTTTTTAATGAAAAAATCACAGCTAAAAGTTTTAAAATGGCGGCTGAGCGCCATCTTCAATACTTTTTTTAAGTAGAACTCCCCGTATATTATTCCATTTTTGAAATCTGCTCATAATTCTCAACAGTTTTCTCACCTTACTCCTGAATTCAATTGTTTTCGGAAAATTAACGTTTGAAAAGTGACATTCCGGTTTAAAATGAAGTATGGATTTTGGTCACTTCCGGTAAAATATTTGGCTAACTAAACGATGTTATTAATTTGTAGTTGAATCTCTTAATGAATTCGACTAATAAGAGGCGTGAAGAGAGTTTATTAAGGATGAACAGTACCTCTTACCGGAAAATCTCGAAGCCTACGAATGTGTTCTGTAAATTCACAATCAAAACAAATTAGTTAGGTAAAATATTATAATTTATTTTTGAATAACACTTTTATTTAACCCCAACAATTATTTCATCAAGTGTTCAATGTGGCCCCCTCCTAAATCTTGACAATAAAGTGCCCTATTAAATAGCTTCTCTCACGTTGATGAAAGTATATTCATCTATTTCTTCACATGTATCTATTATTCTGCGTTCCAACTCTTCTATTGTTTGGGATTCAGTGGCGTAGATTTTTGACTTCAGATACCCCCAAAGGAAAAAATCTGGAGGTGTAAGTTCCGGAGATCTTGGTGGCCATTCTGTACTTCCCCTGCGACCTATCCATCGCCAAGGAAAGTTTGTATCGAGGAACTCTCTAGCCATGCGATCGAAATGGGGAGGTGCCCCATCCTGCTGAAATATGATTTGACGATTTTCAAACTCTTCCTGACTGTTTAATAAAACTTATTCGAGGTTCAATTGCAGTTTCTAAAAGATTTCTGTAAAGAACTCCTGTAAGATTGCCTCTGATGAAAATCGGTCCAACAACGCGATTGCCCAAAATCCCCTTAAAATATGCGGATTAGTATCGCTCCAGTATCATATATTCTGTTTGTTGACTTTTCCATAAAAAAATAACGTGCATTCGTCTGCGAAACATACACGTTTTCGGAAGCCCCGTTCTCCTTCAATTGTTCGTGTTAACCACTCACAAAATTCAACCCTCCGGTCTGGATCATCCTCCGTGAGAGCATGCAGGATTTTCATTTTATAGGGATGAAACTTTTTTTTTTAGGACTCATTGGTCACTTTTTGAACTTACTCCACAGGATTCAGCAACTGCAGTCGTCGACTGAGTCGAATTGATTACCATTTCAGCAACAATTTCAACCTTTCTCCTGATCTTGGAGCAACTTTCAGCGTACCAGTTGCTTGGAGCTTATTTAAAAGTTTGCGCAAATATGACCTCGAAATAGGATTCTCGGGAACTCTATCATTTAACATACGGAGTGCTAGATGATCATTTCTTTCAGCTTCTCCAAATATCAAAACTGCTTCAAATTTATCGTCTAAACTACGAGCCATGATCACACTTTTCATAAAAGGATTTAGGCGCTCAACGGACTATTTGACAGTTAGCAGTTCAGTTTGACAGTAAACAAGATGTTACCGCGACAACGATTTTTTCCAATGCAAACTTGATTGAAAGCAACATTAGTGTTTTTGGTTGGGTTTGAAATGACCAAAATGTCACTTTTCAAATGTTAATATTTCGAAAACAATTGAATTTATTAGTGAAGTGTATTGAAGGAAATTGTTGAGAATTATGAGCAGATTTCGAAAAGAGACTGATATACGGGGTGTTATTTTTGAAAAAATTATTGAAGATGGCGCTCAGCTGCCATTTTGAATTTTTTAGCTGTGATTTTTCCATGAAAAAGTAGGTTTTTAGCTCCTATTTAAGCCCTCCGAATTTCGTAGGGGGGGACTTTACTGTATATGTAATTACTCCAAAATTACTCCAAATCACGAATTTTTATATTATTGGGTGAATTCAGATAAATGAAAAATATTTACATCTTATTTGTATTCGATATTCAACTGTTGTTCAAGTGAGCATTACTAAGATTCGTGAATGATTTTTCTATAAAACAAAACAAAAACATTTTCTACAGGGTAGTTTCCAATATACTAAATTTTTAGGTGAAAGAATTCGCCTTCGAGACTATGAGTTGATTGAGTTGATTATTATTGACGATCGATCAGAATGGAAGTTGATTTCTCAAAATAAAATTCAATTGAAAATACAGAGTGTTCCACATAAGGAAGGCTCCATTTAATTTGCATAAGTAATTACTCTTCTCGAGGATTCAATCATGACTTCGTCCTCAACAGAGCTAAAGTCGTCTCCTATTAACACAACTACCTCGTATTACCTAAAGGTTCGGCGATAGAGGGCGCCAAATAATCAATTTTGTGTTTTTGTAGGATTAAGCAAGCTACAAAACATGAATATATTTTGTGAGTCAATCAAAGGAAGGAAGTCCTGAGGATATTGTGTATATTTTCCTCCACTATATATCTGAACTAGGTCAACCCATTTGAATTCAAGGAGAATTATTCTTGGAAAGGGAGATATTTTTTGAGGTTTTTGTTTCCCTACACAAAAACCAATACTGTCACGACCAAACTATGTCCACTTCAAGGAAGTCGCCACTGTAAGAAAGAAGATAAGCAGTTTTGAAAAAAACTGGAACCATTCATATTTACCTATGCCTGGTATGCAAACATATCCATTGCATGATTTGGGTTCGGCTGTTGTCCTCTGTTGGAGTTGAGATTCTATCAAGGAGTTGCGAACTAGGATATCTGATATTAAACGAAGGTAGAAGTCCATTCTGCTCAAAGTGGAGTGGATATATGAAGAAATGAAGTACTCCAAATCATCTCCACGAAATTTATTTTAAGAAAGGACATGTTTCGGAGCTTTAAAGCTCCATCTTCAGCTGATACTTATATAAATATCATGGGGAGAAAACACAACATAAAAAATGTGGTAATTTATAAAGGTAAACAAAGCATTATAGCTTTGAAACAACTTGAATCGTAATTGGGATAAAACCATTCCACTCCATATAGAAGGGGCATGGTAATCGTTTGTAAAACATTGTTTGCATTTCGAATGAGTTCGACATTTTTCTATCTAATGATATTAGCCTCATATCTGGCATTTCCGAGGAACCACAACATACTAGCTTCGTGTGCACATGATCCCAGAGTCCTAGGCATTGCTTTGCATGTGCAGTAATATATATAAATATATATATATATATATATATGAACAGTATCAAATTATAGAAGCGACACCTATAATCTGTGTGGTGGAGCTTAGACCTGTCATCGTGGAATTTTGAAGATACGAGATTTCGTACAACATCAATAGGTCACCGACAGATGCCAGCATAGACCAACCCACGATTTCTCATATTCTCGTTATATATATATATATATATATATATATATATTGTTATGTTATGAAGGACCAGTAATATATTTTGAAAGGAAAAAAAAAAAAAAAACCCCAAAAATTGAGATTCTATTTCCTTTATGAAGCCTCTGTATAATATTGATAGGTAAAAATATGCAAATACTGTAATGCAATCATTTCCATACATTGTCAAAATGATTACAACCTATAATTGCTTAAAAATACAACAAAAAAGTCTAGATTTATAAAATCATTCTGAATTGAATGTAATCAACAAAATTATAAGCTTGAAACATACAGTATGTGAAATTGTATATTACTAAAAATAGCCAATGGGAGAACAACAAACGTTTCGATGACAATAGCCAATCAGGGAACAGTATGGTGAGATAAAAGATTTGAAATTGTGGAAAAGTAAGAACTGAGAAATGTCAAAGACAATTATCATTAAAGATTGTATTTAGTTTATAATAAAAGTAAAATATAATAGTTCATAAGTTTTCTCAAATAAACCCAAATGTGTGATAATGTGACAAGAAAGTGCGCGAGTTTGAAAATTCAAATGAAATGGACAAAACAGAAATGGTTTCCAGGGGAAGAAATAGCAAAGCTGAGAAAGATTGAAAAAAAATTTAGAAAACGACGCCACGTACAAATTTTAGGAGCAAATTTTCCAAGATTTTCACGAATACAAGGTAGTTTGTCTATAATAAACTAACCAATTCAACCTCAAGAGAATTTCGACAAAAATAAATAGGAGAAAACAAGATTACCTTTTATGTACTCCTCATAAAATTGTTTCCAAACTGATTTCTGGGGATTTGTATGGTTCCTTTTGCAATTGGAGAGTTCCTGAGAGTTGTGGATTGAAGAAGGATTTCAGTTTGTTGGCATGTATTGTAACAGCGACAGTTCCAGCTCCAGGTATAAACTTTTTTAGTGCACATCACAAACTGAATCACTTCCCAACGTAAATCGTATCGTATCTGAAGAACTCTATTTATTTTGGCATTGAACTATAAAAGAATTATTCCAACCTCAAAGAAAAAGTGAGGTTATGTATACTGTATCCATCACTGTTTCATTATTTTCCATGAAAATTTGTCAATTGACCATAGTATAAGTTAGCTATCTCAGGCCAGGTAAATATAAGTTTTCCTGAATAAAGGAAATAATTGTTTTAGACAGGTTTTTGTTTATTTTCCACAATGATAAGAAATCTTACTCATAAACACTGAATTGAAATAGACATCAAGACAGGGCAGTGGCTCTATTGCCAGGACCGGCTATCTGAGACGAAAGACGTACCAACTGAGTTTAGTCGTGGTAAGAAAGAGTAATAGCAATTGGCAGCAACGTGACGAGAAAACAGTGACGTTAGCTAGCAATTATTATTTCATAACAATATATTATACAGGGCGAAAATAATTGACTATCAATATTCCATATCAAAAAGCTATTATGATATCACAATTGTTTTTACAAGTCATTATTATTACATAACAATTTGTCGCCCAACGCGGGGTGAAATTAACAACAGTCATTAATATTACATAACAATATATATATATATATATATATATATATCGATCAAATCATTTCAACTCAGTTCCTGGACTTCCTCAGACCCCTTAATTTCATTATTGAATGCGATCCATAATTGGTATTTGGTGGTGTTTCGAAATTGAAAATATATTCTTATTCTTATCAATCAATTCGTCAATATGTATCTTTTTTGCTCCTTCTCGCTGCACCTCATCCTGAATGTATGAAGGTGCTAACTGTACTTGATGAATGCCTACTGTAAGTACTCGAAGACTTTGTAAGGAGAGACAAGGAAAGATTGGTATTTTCACTCGTAATTGTACTACGTTGGGTAACTGGGATCGATTCAACATCTCTCTTGCTAATTGGGCATTTGTCCCCTCCATGGATATAGTCGCATGAAATCTATTTATTATTGCTCCAGCAATACGATAGAAGTTATGGAAATGGTCTGACCAAATATTTTGAATATGGATTTCATATGACCATTCCGTGCTTCAACAATCCATCTGGATTTTGTAAGTAATCGCGACTCATTCGCATCTTCTGTTGCCATTTGATGTTGTCCTCGTTGTGGAAATGCTGGCATCTTATAACTGATACCTAAATTCTCAAGTAGAGGTTCAGCGTCTCTGTACCCAAGCGATCTACAATAAATATATCACCATTTTGAAACCATCAACGCATATTTTCAACGTCTCTCTCAAACTCATTCCTCAAAATTGATGCATTATTATTCTGATAATCGGAAAAATAAGGTCCTTGGATCGTTGAAAATTGCCATACTTACAGCTTGTCTGCTAGTATACTGGAAAATAACCTTGAAAAATTCATCGGGCAAACCCTGCTGGAGATTGCACCAGAATGTGAGGAGATATTTCTTCGAAATATTTCTATTCCTACCACCAGGCTGAGCAATTGGATCACAATATGTATATAATCCTTGAAATTGCTGTCTTGCTACTTGTGTGAATATTTCAAATTACATCAGAGAAATTGTTCATCTGTATATGAGTTCTTGTTTGCAGCTTCGCTCCTCAATTGCTTTAGAAATCATTGCAATTCTTGTCCCTTCATAATGGAGGGCCTATTGATATACCGTGTGTAACAGGATCATGGTACACCCCCCGTATCTCCTTTTGTTTTGAAGGTAATTGATTGAAATTTGGGATATCCCATATACATAATGAGCGGCACTTTTTGACCTACAAATGTTTTTTTTTCTCACTGCCGGTTTCGCCGGAAGTGATACCAACTTTTGATTTTTAAACAGAACACCCTGTATATTATTACATTTCTGAAATCTGCATAATTTTCTGAATCCAATGATACCACATAAGTGACATTTCAAACGTCAATATTTTTGATAATTCTATTTTTAGTTTTCCATTTAAGTGTGCCATGATGGTTCCGATTTATTCCAATTCACCCATCTGATGCTAGAAAAATCGAAATCCCGTCAAAAATACTAAATTGCGTTTTTTATGAGCAAATAAAGTTAATCGTAATCGATTTTGGGGTAAAACTCAATTTTTTCAAATGGAACCATATTGGTACCGTAGTACCATTTATTAGTACTAATAATAAGGAATTATTTCATACCTGCTAATAAAATGTGCGATAAATACAATCAAAATTACAGCTAAAAGAAAATAAGATAATACAATTACTTTGTTCTAATTTGATGCTAAGAAGTTACTAAGGTGGCTTTGAAAAACAAAAAATGAACACATAACATTACAACAATTGTTCGAAATGCTGTCCATTAACGTCAATGCACTTCTGAACTCGCATAGCTGTTTCTTGAAGAACGTTCGCTAATTGCTGGGCCGTTATACTATTAATTACGCGTCTTACTCGCAACTCCAGGTCTTCGCGGGTTGTAACAACGGTTGCATAGACAAGGTTTTTTAAATGGCCCCAAACAAAGAAATCTAGAGGTGTCAAATCAGGTGACCTTGGAGCCCATCGCACAGGACCATTTGTCGAAATTACGTTTTCTTGGAATGCCTGTTGAAGGTAATCAGTTACTATTCTTGAACTATGGGGAGGAGCTCCATCTTGTTGGAAATACATACCCTGTCGTAGATGGACAGGTAATTCAGTTAACCTGTCCTCAATTTCATTTTGCAGAAATCCTAAGTATCTATCTTCAGTCAAGCGTCCTTCAAATATTATTTGACCAATATTCTACGACCGAGTATTCCAAGCCAAACATTGAAACCGAACCGCACTTGAAAGTTACCCTCCCTCAATAAATTTTGATTTTCTTGTGACCAATACCTTGTATTTTGTCGGTTAAATAATCCAATATTTGTAAACCTAGACTCGTCCGAAAATAAAATCCTTCCCAAAAAAGCATTGTTTGGCTGCACATTATTCTGCAAGATCCAATTGCAATATTCCATCCTACGTTCATAATCATTTTCGTACAGGTGCTGGTGCAATTGATATTTGAAAGATTTATAATTATGTTTGTGCAAGATTCGGCTTACCGTTTGGTGACTTATTTCCAATTCAAACCCAATTTGCCTTAAAGAAACAGTCTTATCAAGTTCTATTCGAGCTAAAACATTAATTTCCGTTCCTTCGTCAATGATAACGTTTTCTTCGGGATCATGGTTAGGTTCCCTTCGGAATTGATTTTCAAGACGATTAAAATAATTTCTCGCTGGACATTGTCTATCAGGATATCGGTTGGCATAAAGGTTTCTAGCCGCAACGGCATTTTTTCTTCTTTCCCCATAAATAATTAACATGTCTACTTTTTCATCCCTTGTATAAATGTGGGGCATTTTGAATAAAAATAATAACAAATGTAAAGACTTTTCCAATACACAATAAAAACACCGATAAACCAATACCTATTTATTTGACAATCTGAATGAATAATTTCAATGTTTTCAAAGCCTCCTTAGTAACTGATTATCTTCAACAGGTATTCGAAGCTATGCGAGTTCAGAAGTGCATTGACGTTAATGGACAGCATTTCGAACAATTGTTGTAATGTTTTGTGTTCATATTTTGTATTTCAAAGCCACCTTAGTAACATCTTAGCATTAAATTAGAACAAAGTAATTGTATTATCTTATTTTCTTTTAGCTGTAATTTTGATTGTATTTATCGCACATTTTATTAGCAGGTATGAATAAATTCCTTATTAATAGTACTAATGAATGGTACCACGGTACCAATATGGTTCCATTTGAAAAAATTGAGTTTTACCTCAAAATCGAGTACGGTGAACTTTATTTGCTCATAAAAAACGCAATTTAGTATTTTTGACGGGATTTCGATTTTTCTAGCATAAGACGGGTGAATCGGAATAAATCGGAACCATCATGGCACCCTTAAATGGAAAACTAAAAATTGAATTATCATAAATATTGACGTTTGAAACGTCACTTATGTGGTATCATTGGATTCAGAAAATTATGCAGATTTCAGAAATGTAATAATATACAGGGTGTTTTACTTAAAAATCGAAAGTTGGTATCACTTGCGACGACACCGGAAGTGAAAAAAAATTCTTTCTCGAGTCAAAAAGTGCCGCTCATTATGTATATGAGATATCCCAAATTTCAATCAATTACCTTCAAAACTAAAGGAGGTACGGGGGTTGTACCATGATCCTGTTACACACGGTATATTAGTCCCAGTAGTAACTTGTGCAGAAGAAACCCTCGCTCATCCAGATGATGTATACAAGACTTCAGGGATATAAATATCTCTCTGTATCAATACTCTCACCCTGCACTCAACACCCAGTCTACGTATATTGATATTCTCTTGACGAATGACACACGCATTGCTTGTACTTTGTGTCAAAACATTCATCCTTAAACAAGCTGGATCTTGTTCCGTTGCGACTATTTCCATCGATGGATTAACCGCAATTAAAGCATATTCTAGTAAGATTATTAATTTCTAGTGAAGGCAAACCATTTTAACCACATCTAGTTAACGAAATTTCGCGTCGCTGGGCATCGAAATCACCAACAATCCCGGACATTCTTTGCAAATTATAAGCTGTATGACATACGAAACATGGTACTATATCTCTAAATGCCATTTTTATAATACTCCACTCACTATATTACTGGAATTCCACAATCATATCACAATTTTTCAGAACTTTGAAATGATTGATCTCTATTGACAATAATAAGTCATTTTCAAATAACACTAGTTGCTATGACGAAAAACTATGGCTAGTTATTCTGGATGTGCTTGTTAGAAGTTGATGTCGAGAACAGTTCATTGCATCAATTATACGTCGAAATCTCTACCTTTCTTGGATATTATAGTATATCTTCAATGATGAACAGGATCCAACTTGTTTAAGGATGAATGTTTTGATACAAAGCACAAGCAATTCGTGTGTCATTTGTAACGAATATATCATTATGGATCGCATTCAATACTGAAATACAAAGGGCTGAGGAAGTCTAGGAACTGAGTTGGAATGATTTGAACGATATATATTACTACACATGCAACAAAGGCTCTAGGACTCTGGGATAATGTGCACACGTAGTTAGTGTGTTGTGGTTCCTCATATATGCCAGATATCAGGCTGATATCAGATATCCTAGTTCGCAACTCACATGACGCTTCGAACAGAGGACAACAGCTGAACTCAAATCATGCAATGGATATGTTTGCAGACCAGGCATAGGTAAATATGAATAATTCTAAAATAGTTTTTTCAAAACAGATTTTTTTTCTCACAGTGGCGACTTTCTTGGAGTGGAAATATTTATAACAGTAATAGTTCGGAATCACTATTTCCACTGGAAAAAAATACTACCCTAATGCCACCGAATTATAATATATCCAACAAATTATAACAATATACGTTCCTCTAGTTTTTATAATCGAGGGATAGTTCAATAACTCCATGCCTATGATTGAATTCTCTTCGAATTCAGAAGGGTAAACTCAGTTCATTCATTTCAAATATATAGTCGAGGGAAATATACTCAATATTCTCGGAACATTAGATATATTTCTTTGAATGACTCACAAAATGTATTCATATTTTGTAGCCTGCTTAATCCTACAAAAACACAAAATTGATCATTTCGCCGAACCTTTATTTAATACGACGTAGTTGGGTTAATAGTAGATGACTGAGGACGAAGTCTTGATTGAATCCTCGAGGAGAGTAATCAAATGAAGCCTTCCTGATGTGAAACACACTGTATTTTCAATGATCGATCGTCAATAATAATTACTTCAATCACCTCATAAACTCGAAGGCGAATTCTTTCACCTAGAAATTGAGTATATTGGAAACTACCCGCTAGAATAATTTTTTTTGTTTTATAAAAAATTATTCACGAATCTTAGTAACGCTCAGTTGAACAACAGTTGAATATCGATTACAAATAAGATGTTTTTCATTTATCTGAATTCACCCAAAAATAATAAAATTCGTGATTTG
>JAFIRS010008512.1:0-16462 GCA_018342105.1 Gonioctena quinquepunctata
AATTAAATAACTAATAAAAAACCTTTTTAAAGACAAGCTTTTATTTAAGCCGTGTACTGAAACGTATATATTAAGTGTTTAAGTCATTGCTGACAATGATTTAATTATTTTTTGTTGAATTATTTGGTTTCAAAAAGCTTGTCGCGCGAATTGTAATACAATTAATACTTCGACAAGTTGTTACTTACCAATCAATTATTGTCCACTGAAATTAATAGGTACCTACTTTTATGAACAGTTCGCGCGACCAGGTTTTCGAAACCAAATAATTCAACAAAAAAATCATTAAATCATTGTCAGCGATGACTTAAACCTATTTTATAGGTTTTAGTACACGGATTAAAGAAAAGCTTGTCTTTAAAATAGTTATTTATTATACAAGGTGAAAAAAGTATTAGATTTTAGCTCGAGGTTGTCCCCCGACGCGAAGCGGAGGGAGACAAAAAACCGAGAGCTAAAATCTAATATTTTTCCCGTGTGTAAAACACTATTTTTTCTGTGACGGGAAAAACGACGATTTAATATTGGAAAAACATATTATTACAATATATTTTTGTCAGAAAATTATCGATGTGAAATTTGAATTTTTAAACTGGTAGGCTGTTGTACTTATAGCGACAATTAGACCTACGTTGCTACGGAAACCTTTAAAGCAATCAAATATCTGTCAATTTAATTCTGTGATTTGATTGAAAAATTGCGAACTTAGTGGTTGTTTAGTAGTTATTTTGAATAATATAAAGTTAAAAAATGTCTCATTCCGAGTTTTCTCTGATTCCACCGGAGGTAGTAGATGTAGCGAAAGTAGCGTTACAAAAATTATTGCCAGCTGAATCGCGGAAAATTTACGAAACCGCGTATTCAATATTTATGGAATGGAAGATGAAAAAGACATGCAGTTCTTTCTCGGAGACAGTGTTATTGGCTTATTTATCGGAACTGGCACAACAACAAAAACTATCAACAGTGTGGTCGAATTATTGAATCCAATAATAAGGTCGACAATTCAAAATATTTCAACTAATTACATTTCTGAAACAAAATGGGAAAGGTACACGTCCAAGAAAGCTGCGATTTTTTAACCGACGAAACAAAAAGGAGGAGGTTCTCTAGTCGACGCGTATATTTATTTTTTTTATCATATTTTTTTATGTATGATCACGCATAAGACTGGAATAGAAAATCAAATAACTATCTGAATGAAAATGCAAATTTTCAATTTCAGATTTTTTCTTTTGAGTTAGGGCCTTTTCAGAATATCTATCAGATGTAGTTCAATGTCCAGCGTGGCTTTAGCCGGGGAAGTAGTTGTTTTCTGTTAGATATTCACAAAAAATAACTTCATTTTAATCGTGGATTTTTCGATTCACAGAAAAATCTTTCTATCAATATTCAATTGAGAATGTTTCCATTTTCAACATGAATACCCCACAAGAGGTTATCTTGACGATGGAAGATAGTAACTAAAGTTTATCTTTCAGTCGCAGATGATTCCACATCTGATTTTATGAACATCCTGTTTATATTTTCAACAAATCAATCACGCACAACTTTTCACTGAGACGTCCGATTCCGATAATCCTTTCTTCAGTGGACAGGGTGTACTTCGAAGTTGGTCCCATTTGAATTTAAAAGATGAAATCCAGCCCTAAGGGTAGCAAAATAGAGGATGATTGATTTTTCACTTGTGAACAGTGGCACACATATGTGGTTGGCATTGACAGATCTTCCAACATCCGTCACAATAATTACATTCTATGAAAGGATGGAATTATATACAAAGTGATGAAATCAACTAACCAGAACTTTCAAAAATAATTTATATTATATAACAATAAATAGTTAAAGTAGATAATCATATTATTTAACAGTCAATAGTTGAAGTAAGCTAGGTAAGTAAGCATTTTGGAAATGATAAAAAATTAAGTAGGTAGTAATTAGTAGATTTCAGCCAACATACCACGCATATCTTTCCACAGAGTAGTCCGATTTTGATGATTATTTTTTTTTTCAATGGATAGGGTGTACTTCAAAGTTGGTTTCATCTCAAATTGAAAAAAAAAATGCCACCCCTAAGGGTAGCAAAATGGAGGATATCGATCGTTTACCCTCTGAATTTTGGCCCATTAACCGTTTCTATCAGGCATAACTTTGTACTGGGTTATCCGATCTGGATGAATCTTTTTTTATTGTAGAGGGTATACCTCGAAGTTGGTCATATATGGATTTCAAAAATAATCATTCACCCCTAAGGGTAAAAAAATGGGGGATGATTGATTTTCCACGTGTGAACCGATTCTCTTGAAACTTTACACACATATGTAGTTCTGATAACACTACAACATAATGGATACTTTAATTGTTGATTGAGTAAATAGTAATTAGTAGATTTCTGCCACAAAAAATTAGGAAATACAACTCAATTTTTCATTTCTTATTGAACACTATAACATAATGGATACCTTAATTGTTGATTGAGTAAATAGTAATTCCTTTCCACAGAAAATTAGAAAATGCAACTCAATTTTTTATTTCTTATTGCAGGAACAAAATATAAAGCACAAACTGTGCAAAAACTAATATATAATGAATGTTCAAGATATCGACTACCCTGTTCAGGATCTAGAGCGCTTCCTCTTCAAGTCCCTATTGAGGCTGCCCAGTTTGCTCAACGTGATAAGTCAGTCCCACTGTCGGAGTAGATTATTTTATCTCGACTTTTTTATCAATTTATCATTCAGGTTGTATCGAAACTAGTATTCAAGCCTATTACTGAGTTGTGAGTAGACTTCTCAGTCTCTGCATTTCTGCTAAAGCTCGTTCATCGTGAGGTTTTTTTAATACCTTATTTGGCTTTTCAACTTATTGAATACCCAACTCGTACTTTTTGAATAATATTATTTAGTACATTGACATATCGCAATCGTCATTATTTTTGTTCTCCTATATCTGTCAAAATAATATCATTCTATAAAATAATGAAATTATATACAAAGTGATAAATAAACTAACCAGAACTATCAAAAACAATTTATAATATATATTATTTAACTGCCAATAGTTGAAGTAAGGTGAGTAAGTAAGTATTTTTGAAGTTATGAAAAATTAAGTAGGTAGTAGATTTTAGCCACATAAAATTGAAAAAGAATATCTTTTTAACAAAAAATTGAACCGACGAAATACGGAACTGAAAAGTAAAAAATAAAATAAACCTTCTCAGTCTCAATAACTAAGCTCCTAAACTAATGTAAGTAACTGAGTTTGAGTCGGCGCCAAAAGAAAAATCAACGAAGATCATTAAATTACTTCAAAAAAATTATCAGAATGTCACCGCGCAACTCGATGCCATCATTTTATGCCTCTCCTAATTCTTTTGCTTGTTTGTTTGGCGCCGACTCAAAATTAGTTACTTACATTAGTTTAGGAGCTTAGTTATTGAGACTAAGAAGGTTTATTTTATTTTTTACTTTTCAGTTCCGTATTTCGTCGGTTCAATTTTTTATTAAAAAGTTATTATTCAAGTACACAAATTTGTGATATTTCAAATAATGTTCCCGATGAAGTTCATTTAATGGCCAAGGTTGTTGTTGTATTTGGGATTGCAGGAGCTTGTCGAATTTGTGAAATCAGCCAGGTAACATTCGATGATATTGAAGATTCGGGAACGTTATTAATTGTGAAACTTAAGCAAACAAAGAATGATGTAAACAGGAGATTTGTAGTTACTGAAGAATATATTAAATTTTACCGAATGTACATAGCCCTTCGTCCAGCAGCAGCAAAGGATCGCCGCCTGTTTTATGCACATCGCAACGGAAAATCAGTTTTATAAGGTACCTGAAACAGTAGCTAATTTTCTTCAACTTGAAAATGCTAACTCATATACAGGTCATTCATTTCGAAGATCCTCTGCTACACTTTTGGTTGAATCTGGGGGAGACTTGATGACACTAAAGAAACATGGCGGTTGGAAGTCATCAACGGTCACTGGAGGGTATGTTGATGAATCGGTAGCACACAGGACAGAAATAGCTAATAAAGTGTTTAGAACGTGTGGCAGTGCTGAAATAATAATAATAATAATAAATGGACTTTATTTTACTTGGCCGAGTTTAGCTCATAGCTATTCTTCCACTCAACCAAGTGTGATTCAAATTACAATGTCATGTACATTTATAATAACAATGATAATGAAAAATAATAATCATAGTAATGATATGAATAATAATAATATATGATCTGTGATAAAAATAGGTTAAAAAACAAATAAGTAGTGAAAAAGACAAAAAAAAAGTAAGAGGAGATAATCTGGTAACATGAATTGCCAAAATGGGACTATCGCTGTTCATCCCGGAGATATTGTTTAAGGTTACGTCGGAAATTTGTGAAGGATAAACTTTTCATGTTTTGACTGATGGAGTTATACAGGACAACGGAGCGGTAAGAGAAAGATCGTTCGAAGAAAACAGTTCTGTGATGGGGAATTGACAAATGAGTGATATATCGAAGGTCTCTGCTGTGTACTTCTTGTCTGCATTGGAGTTTGTCGAGGAGGTAGAAAAGTGTTTTTGTCCTGAAAATTTTATGTAAAAATGTGGCATGATGAAGTTCTCTTCTGTTGTGCATTTTTAACCAGTCAAGTTTATTGATGTAAGGTGTGACGTGTACCCTGAAACCTAGGCCAAATATGAACCTCACACATGCATTCTGAACTTTTTGGATTCTTCCTGATTGTATCCCATCAAGACATGGACCATATAGAATGTCGCAGTAGTTGAAAAGTGATAAAATTGAAGTGTCACACAGGGTGATTCTCAAATTTCTTCCCAAAAAAATTCTATTGCCCGATTTGCGACCAGGTACATGGCAGTTGTGTCCATAGCAGAAAATATGATTTTAACACAAGAAAATTCGACTGTTGTACCGAATAGTTCAAGGAACATGTCATTCATGCAATGCACATTCAATAATTGTACTTTTGGTATAAAGGAAATATATCTTTTGTATAATAAAATATTCTAAAATTAAATTCTACTTATGTGTATATACAGGGTGTTAATGAATAAGTGCGACAAACTTCAGGGGGTGATTCTGCATAAAAAAATAATGACAGTCTGCTATATAACTTTTGTCCGCAAATGCTTCGTTTTTCGAGATACGGGGTGTTGAAGTTTTTTTTGAAAACTGACTATTTATTTATTGATCTGAAACCGGTCAAGATATGCGAATGAAATTGAATGAGTTTTAAGAAGTAGTTATTGCGCATTATTTGACAAAGCAATTAAGGATTTTATGTTCATCATTGGCGCGCATACGGGTAATGATCTCAATTTTTTCAAAGAAAAAAATTGTACGCCACTGGGATATTCCAAATTAAAAATCATTTTTGAATTTTTCGTTCAATTTGTGACAAAACTCTATCCTGCCTTTTTTTCGTATGAGGCGCCGTTTTTATGCAAAAAAATAAAACATCTCAACGCGTATTTGTCATTACTTTAATACATTATCTAGTAGCGATGCTAGTAGGCTACTGTCAACATTCTGTTAAATACGAATATTTCAACGGAATGTCAAATTAGCGTTTCTTCATTCTTAACCTTTTAGTTTGGTATAACATTAATGATAATGAGTAAATAATTTTTTAATTATCGAAAAGAATGGAAAATTATACAAATGCGCAATTGTCAGACATGCATTTTGTCTAGGGTCTAAGTAATGGAAATGGTCGGCAAGCTCGACGATTGAATGCTGAGTTGTATCCAAGACGTATGGTAACCCATCACACAATATTTGCTCGTCTTCACCAACGTTTGCGGGAAAATGGTACATTTAAGAAACAAACGGCTGACTGCGGGCGCCCTCGAGAAGTACGAACTGTGCAACTAGAAGAAGCAGTTCTCGAGTTAATTGTGGAGTCACCTGAAACAAGTACTCGAAAAATTGCCAACATACTGATTGTAAGCAACTGCACTGTATTTAAAATTCTTAAAGAACAGAAATTGTATCCGTTTCATATTCAACGTGTGCAAGCTCTACTACCTAGAGACTTTTTTGCGCGCCTAGTTTTTTGCCATTGGATTCGTCATCAAATCGCTCAAATTCCAAATTTTTTAAATGGCGATTAGTTTACTGACGAGGCTAATTTTGGACGACAGTGTATACGAAATTTTCATAACAATCACCTATGGGCTGAGGAAAATCCACATGGAATCTCATTTTCAGCATCAGTTTTCAGTAAATGTATGGCTTGGGGTACTTGATGATCATTCAATCGGTCTATATTTCCTCCCACAACGACTCACCTTAATTTCCTACAACTTAATTTCCTGTTCTTCTTGAAGAAATAACTCTGCAGCTGAGACAACACTTCTGGTTCATGCATGATGGGGCACCAGTCCATTTTAGCATTATTGTACGTAATCACTTAGATACAGTATGTCCAAATCGTTGGATAGGTAGGGGAGGTACGGAACATTGGCCTGCTCGATCTCCGGATTTAAATCCTCCAGATTTTTGCATTTGGGGTTTTCTCTAGTCATTAGTTTATTCCACTCCCGTCGAAAATGTTGAAGACCTTAGGAATCGAATTATAGCCGGCTGTGAGACAATAAGAAATACACCAGGAATATTTGCGCGAATACGACAAGGCGAAGAGTTGAATCTTGTATCACGTCTGAGGGAGGTCATTTGTAGTAGCTATTTATTTATTAGTGTTATTTTCTGTTATTGTTCTGGTTTAACGTTATTGTATTATATGAAGTAGAAAAACTCGAAGTCGTCTCCACAATATAATATTAACAATCGATTAGTTAACAGATGGTGGAAGGTTAAAAACCATCGATTAGGTATACATATGTATATGAAATGTATACCTAACCGATGGTTTTTAACCTTCCACCATCTGTTAACTAATCGATTGTTAATATTATATTGTAGAGACGACTTCGAGTTTTTCTACTTCATAAAATAATACCACTCCACTTCGAGATACAATGAACTTCTACCACAGGTTATTGTATTAGATAGCTCTTGATAATGTATTGAAGAAATGAAAACTCAATTGATAGAGAAAAATAACGTCACAGTAAAAATCAAAAAGAAAAAACATAAAAACAAAACAAAAATGCATCACACCTGAACTGATCGAATTAATAAATGAAAAGAATCGGAAGTATCAAGATATGATGACAGAGCCGGACAACGCAAATCTGAAAACCCAATACAACTTACTGAAAAACAAATTAAGCAGGCTATTAATTTCAGCAAAAAAAACTATTTAAAAAAAATCATTGATAACAATGGCAATAATTCCAAAGAACTCTGGCAATGTGTGAATGAACTATGTGATAAATCCGAATCTTCATCAGAAATAAAAACTATTATGCTGAACAGTGACAAATAACCAAATGGAAATCTGTAATTCCTTCAATGAATACTACTCTTCACTAGGTAAAATATATGCAAAAAGAATACCAGATATCGTCGATTACAACACTGGAGAGAAAAAACTTCAACATTCAATGTGTCTATATGATACCGACGAATCTGAAGTACGTGACGTCATAATGAATCTGAAACCTAAAAAATCGCCAGGCTTTGATAGAATTCGCTCAGAAACACTCAAAATAATATCAAATGAAATCAAAAGACCACTCTCATACCTTATTAACAAATGCTTCGAGACAGGATGCTTTCCGAAAATGTTCAAAACAGGTATAATCAAACCTCTATACAAAAACGGAGACAAAACAAATATGATCAACTACAGACCCATAACACTGATCTCGAATATTGCAAAAGTTATCGAGAAAATTTTACAAAAACGGCTGGTAAAATTCACAAAGAAATACAAACTGATAGCCGACCAGCAGTATGGATTCCGAGAGGGGAAATCGACAGAAGATGCAATACAAGCCTTAACATCTTATACATATGAAGCCCTAGACAAGAAAATTCCAATAATGTGCATCTTTGTCGATCTCTCCAAAGCATTTGTTACGGTTAGCCATTGTAAACTCCTGAAAAAATTGGGAAATTGTGGGATACGGGGAAGAACATATGATCTATTCAAAAGTTATCTGAGTAACCGCGAACAGAGGGTTAACATCGGCAATAAATTAGGCAGATCTGAAATAGTGACATTTGGAGTTCCTCAGGGAACCATACTGGGACCCATCCTATTTACTATTTATCTAAATGAACTCCTACTTCTTCAAACAGAGGGAAAAGTAGTGAGCTTTGCTGATGATACTGCCATTTTATATAGAGGCTCAAACTGGCAGCAATTGAAGGCATCAGCTGAAAACGACTTTTCGAAAATCGAAAGATGGTTCTCACACAACAAACTTACAATTAATTTTGAAAAAACCAAATACCTACCCATTGCTTCATACTCCAATGGATTACCAAATATGGGACCTCTGAAGATTGGCGATACATATTGTATTCCTGAAAGTCAATCCATCAAATATTTAGGCATCACTATAGATATGCATTTACGCTGGGATTTGCTGACAAAGAATACGGTTAGGAAGTTGAGAGGCACTCTTTTCAAATTCAAATATTTGAGAAACTATCTGGATAAGTGGCATCTAAGAACGCTATACTTCGCACTTGTACAATCTCAAATATCCTATGGTATAATAGGGTGGGGAGGAGTGAATGACTGTTACCTCACAAACCTTCACGTTATCCAAAAATGGATACTGAAAATCATACTAAATAAAGGCAGAACTTATTCTAGTAATAGTGTGTACAAGGAAGCTGCTGTTCTGGATATTCGCCAACTGTTCTGCCTGAGTATAACGAAAGCTATGAAAAAAGGAAATATCCATTTGGAACCAGTCATTCACCCCCATAATACTAGAAACCGGTATAAACTCCTAAAAGGACCTCGTTGCGAAAAAACCATAGGGCAAAAAAACGCTGAATACATAGCTCCACGAATTTACCAGATATTACCAGAAGAAATAAAAAGAATCATCAATCCAGGAATATTAAAAAACAAAGTAAAAAAATGGTTAATAGAAAGCGAAAGATCCTTCCTCCAAGATTACATTAACTAATTAATTCTATATCTTTCTTTTATAAACTAAATTTGAATTTCTTTCAAATTGTTATTTATATATACATGTACTTGAACACCATGCAGTACTTCAATATTCATACATAAACGATCACTCCACGTATACTTATTGTTTTGTGCTAACTAAACTAAAAGATTATACTTACCCGATAACGAAACTGTAGTTACTGTGACACCACACCACCCGATTGTGAATTTTTTCACTAGATAATGCCATTGCTAGTACCATACTGATCATGTAATGTTTGTATTAGTCTGTGACACCCGTACCCAACTATGATATCCACCCAATTTATTTTATATATTATAATTTTATCTTTATTTTAGCTTTGTTTAGAAAAACAATTAAAATCTACAATCCCTTATATAATATATTTTAGAATTGGTATTCAGATCATCTAGCTATATCACGCACAAGCGATACTTATGTTATTGCTCCTGTGATGCTCTTGTTTATTTATATTTCTAAATGAACCTAAACTTTATCTATATGTACATTCGATGAATAAACTTTATTATTATTATTATTATTTTTTTGCATCGAAACGGCGCCCCATTCGATAAAAAAAGGCGAAAGAGATTTTAGAACGTGGAATTCAAAAATTAATTTTAATTTGAAATATCTCAGTGGCGTACCATTTTTTTCTTTAAAAAAATTGAGATCATATAATCTCAAACTTTTTTCCCGTCCCAGAAAAAATATTTTTTATTGGTTATTGTTCTAAAGATAGGTATCACAAGAGAAGTTTTTAATCCTGTTGGAAAAAGTCCAAACATCAGTGAATTATTGATAATATAAGCTACGATTTCACTAGCGGCAACCAAGCTTTTGTTCATGACACTGGTTGGAATGCCGCGTCTTCTCCGTGAAACCTCATGTTTTGTGACTCTCGCCCAAAGAATATTTATCTGTGGCCCATCCGACCCAATAAGGCAATTCGCCTATAATATTGACCTGGATATGTGCGTCCCCTAATCAGCTGTTTGTAGATTCTTTGTATGGCCAACATCCTCCGGCCTCATAACGGCGGCGGTGGCGGTGGAACCGTCCCTTCCTTCAGGCGTCGCGCCGCGTCCCTACGCATGCCTGGATCGGGAGCGGCCGCCAGTGTGCCGTCGTGTAGCGCGTCGCTAAGATGCCAAAAAGCGAGCTCCCAATCGAGATTCTCGCCGACGTAGAGGACGAGGACCCAAACCTCCATCATATGGGCCTCAAAGGAGGCACTCGAAACCCTCACGCCGTTCAAATATCCATTCTAAACTAGATAGTGCCGTTCTGTGTGTAGTCGTTCATTTGTACAGATATTTATTTGGTTCGTCTCACGTTTTTTCGCGTTCGGGTAACTACGGGTACTGTATATAGTGTGTTTTAGGGACCAAAACATGTATTTTTTATTGTAACATACGCTATAAGTGGTAGTTAGGATTCGTGGAACTCAAGGTGAATATCAGGATAATATTACCTACTACTTGTAGCTCCTAGTGATATTTGACTCTGCTGCTGGGGTTTCACTTCTCAGAACAATGACTTATGTTCCCGATGGATTTTCGGGATACATTCGCACGAACGCCGTATACGAGACATTAAATCAAATTATGAACACGGAATATTTCAGGGGCGTACCCATCGGCAGCATCTTGCAAGATACAATACAATACAATATTTTTATTTCTTGAGACTTTACAAGCATGGAAATCGCCAAATACAAAAAAGATAAATAAAATAAAATGGCATTTAAAATTAAGTCATAAAAATAAAATGTACATGTATAAGATGTACATGTATAGGAGTGGTAGAAGAGAATCACATAAAACAAGTAAAAAAATAGTATGAACAATAAAATAGTACACAAGCAAACATTCATGATAGAGCCATAGACCAGGGTCGATAATATTTCAAAACAAAAAAAAATTATAGTAGAATGAAACTCATTGAAGAAGGAAGAGAATATAACAAAAATGAAAGGAAAAATAATTTACGGGCGATCTGAGGTCGGGAAGTGGAAGGGGGTGAGTTTTCAAGGGTAAAAAACGGTTTATCTCGATTTCCGGCAAAACTACAAGTGCTATGGAAAAAAGTTGAACGGCATAAAATATTTATTTTTCCACCTTATTTTGACTCACATAATTCAAAATTTATGTGAAAAATTCAAATAACCAAGTTTTTGGTTTTTTATTTTTACCTTTTACAAAAAAAAATATTTTTTCACGAAATTTGGTGAAAACTCACTTTTTCATGTCCCAACACACTGTAATTTTTTTTATTTAAAATATTTATTTTTCCACCTTATTTTGACTTAATATCGAAAAAGCACCCTAATTTTCAATCAGAAATCCTCTCGTCAAAATATCAGGTTTTTTAAAAAAGTCGGTTGGCTTTTTGTTCGTTGAAATCCCTACTTTCTGATAGTGTAAAAAAAATATACATAACTATGGTAAATGTTCTCAGAAAACGCAATGAAATAACAGGTAGTAAGGCCCAGACCCTCCTAGCCCCTTCCCCACTTCTCTATGAAATACCTTTTGATGGGCTAAAATTTTCCGAGGTCACTCAGGTATATGAATTATCTTAAAATGGCAATAAATAGGCATCTACGCATATAATTTAAAGAAGATTCTACAACTTTCTCAAAATATTGTAGATGTCTTATTAAATTCGGATTCGAGTTTTTTTCGTTTCTTTGCATTTTCTGTCGTAGTAATGTACTTTTTTTTTATACCATCAGAAAGTAGAGATTTCAACGAACAAAAAGCCCACCGACTTTTTTAAAAAAGCTGATATTTTGACGGGAGAATTTTCGATTGAAAATTAGGTGCTTTTTTCGATATTAAGTCAAAATAAGGTGAAAAAATAAATATTTTGAATAAAAAAAATTACAGTGTGTTTGGAACATAAAAAAGGAAATTTTCACCAAATTTCGTGGAAAATAAAAAATTGATGTAGAAGATAAAAAATAAAAACCAAAAACTTGGTTATTAGAATTTTTCACATAAATTTTGAGGTTATGTGAAAAAAGTGTGGATACAAAAGTTGTAGATCTTTTCATTACCTTTCATTTTTGTTATATTCTCTCCCTTTCCCAATGGGTTTCATCCTACTATTATTTTTTTTCACTTTTTACCATTTTCAAAGGCTTCAGCACTGGTCTAATCGTTGGAAGAATTAGCGTGGATTTACTGGTCTACCAGTGAAATCTCAATCTCTAAACCCATCACAAATCAACAATTACCAGAAATTCATTTAAATACAGTTAATTCCAATGATTTGTATTACGTTCATGATTCTACAGGGAAATTCAAAATTTTAGTTGATACAGGAGCGGGAATTTCAATTTTTAAACCACATGCCGTAGAAAAATATCCTTATTATCGATCACCTGGAAATTTGTCAATACAAGGTATTAGTAATGAAAAAATTTTAATTAAAGAATAATAATATAATAAAAATAATAATAATAATAATAATAATAATATTTATTTTCATTAAAGTTACAGGCATGGACATGAATGATGAAAAAAAAAAGAAAATAAATCGGAGATATCCAAGAAAACTTGTTGTGGGCATTCCTAACCTATATATTAATATCTTGCCAATAAATCGAAGCAAATGAATGAATACATGCTAATGAATGAAGTGAGTATAAAATATACAAATATATGAATTAAAAACATGTAAAATAAGTAAATCCAAACATGTAAAATGAGTAAATGTAAAGATGTTGAATGTTAAAGATGTGAAAATATAAAAATATGAATTAGAAAATGAACAAATGCAAAAATGTAGAAAAGTAAAGGTGTAAAAATATAAAAATTAAAATTGTAAAAATGTAAAAAAAAAAAATGTAAAAGAAAAAAAAACAAAGTAAAATACAGAAAATACAATAAACTATGTGAAAGAGAAATCATGGAAAATAATTAACAAAAATTTTGATTAGTACCAACATAATTGACTTCGGCTATGATGAATGATGAATCATACGGAAATATTGATAATTTTCACCATGTTTTCTATAGACAAATCTTGCAACCAAACTTTATTTTTTTTTGTAAAGAGAAGTATTATTCATATATCTGATGGTTTGTGGAACCTGACAAAATAGTTTTGGAGCTGTGTAGTAGAATGACTTCTGACCAATCGTTTTTGTAGTCTTTTCTATAAAAAACTCCTTCTTTTGTTTGTGTCTTGTGTTATGTTCATGTTTTATGTATTTTGATTCTTTTCTATTTTTATATTGTAAGCAGAGAATCTTATAAAATAAAGTTTTTTCAGTTCGAGAATTCATTCTCTATGATGATTTTACTTGTATCTCTTTGCAATTTGCCAGCCTCCTTTTCAGTTTTCTCCATACTGAGAACACAAGTCAGGTTCTGGATTATCACCTTTTAGACTTTGTTTTACTCCAGCTGTGGGAGTTGTGAAGTTGGGTCTAGTTCCCATTAGACTTGTATCACACTTCCTATCCCCCAGTTGCGGTTCAACTGAGCCATGGTGGACAAGGAATTTTATTTTTATTAAGAAAAATTTAAATTCATTGTCCATGGAACTTATATTCAATTACGATGACTTAAATGTGAGAATTAAGAGTCTTGTCTGGTCTTCCTTGGAATGCTGGAACATATTTGACAGATGACAGTCCTCATTAGATTGATCATCTTCTAGTGTGTTTTCGCATGACAGGGATATTACTTTCTTGATTCTGATATCTCCATGTTTTTGTGTTCCATGTCTTTCTACTTTATCGTTCACTTGTCAATTGTCAATCTTGTCACTTGGGTCCAGCTATCACACCAAAATAATGGTTTCTTACAAGAAATGAGAAAAAAGAGAAAATTTTAATCTCTAGTGTCATCCTGGCCTAGAATACTTATTTTAACATGTATGTTATGTAAACCTATACAATTTTCATTGATCATGAGATGTTTTATGGTCTTTTTGGCTTCTTGTACACCTGACGAGTAAGTAACCTCACTTTTTAAAATATGTCAATTTTCTTTCTCAAAAATAAAACTTTCAGTAACTTTTTTCTATCAATAGTACTTACTTTCAGGTACGCACTGATGATGACCTAACGGTCGAAAGCGCTTTGCTACGATTGAATAAATATTTTATGCACGAAATACAATTTTCTTTCATCGATTAATCGATACGTGCACACAGTCACCTTTTCATTAGAAATAAAAAAAAATACAGACGGACAGAAATATAAATATACAAGCACGAAAACTAAATACAAAGACCTGATTAAATTTTGTTTCAAGGGAAAGTTCTGAGACGCTGTTTTCGTCAGAGACGAGAGAAAAAACGCTGTATTTACTATTTATTGTCATTTGAAATATTGATATTTTCTTCGAATCTAATACCAAAACTATCGATCTAAACTTTATCTAGGTACGAGAACATACATTTATGTTTTCATATGAATCATTTTGATCAAAAGGGGCCCTGTGCCTGAATCCGCCTCTGCTCATCGTTCTCCTCGTATGAGTTTCATTGAAAAAAAAAATCTCTTTGATAATCCCTAATATAAAGGATCGAAGCTCCTGGAAATAACCCCACCCATTGTCTGAGAAAATTCCGCAATAGTCTATTAGTATTAGGGAATATTTTAGAGGGAGCTTATAGTCATATAACTTTGATCTCGAAACTACTGAGGATTATCTTCTTAAAACAAGGACTTGTGTTCCCCATGGATTTTCGGAATAAACAAGCACGCATATCATCTAAGACATGTATTTAAATTATGAACAGGGAAACTACATGAACATTTTAGGAGCGTAACTTGAAAGATAAATCTATATTTTCGAATAGAGATGATTTTTGGGAAAGTTGGAAATATTCGATGTGAATGAACATGATGATGTATCTTATTTTTAATTTGATGCATCTATAAAAATTTATCCATCTGATTATTTTGAAATATAGGGCAAATTGGAGGATTTTGGAGTTTTCAAATGGCTTGGTTTTCCATATTTTGAAGGCGACAACTGTATTAGGTTTATGTAATGACTTTTATCTACTCCTATTAAATTATATATTGATTATTCAACTGCTTTTGAGCAATTAATAGTATCTATAAACAAACAACGTGAGTTATAATAACTCTCTACTATAACTCACTATAATAAATCGGAAAAGATTCTTGGAATTATTTACGAACCGAATATCAAGGTGGCTCTGTTCTCCTGTACGAGCCGTTTGGCCGAAAGGGAACAGTCCATTATTGTTATTGAGGGGACTAATGTCATTTGAATAATTTTGACGTTTTCAAATTAAGTTAATACCTAATTATTCTGAATTTTGTACGGAAAAAAATAAATTCAGATAGTGAAGATGAATTATTATGTACACCTCCACAAATTAGACAAGTAGCTAATGTTACCATACATAATTTATTGCCCGAAAAATCCCAAAACAAATATAAAGATGTATACAAAAATTTTCAAGATTGGTATTCAGAAAATGACTTTTGGCTATTTTAGTGAACTTAGCACTAAATATGAAGCATCGTCCCTATGGACTTTCTACTCTATGCTAAGAAGCACACTCAACATAAATAATGGAATCAATATAGAGAATTATTCGAAATTACGCGCATTTCTTAAACATCAATCAGAGAAACATGTAGCTAAAAAGGCAAAAACTTTTAGGCCAGAACAACTTAATAATTTCATAAATGAAGCTCCCGATGAGAAATATCTGGCGACAAAGGTAGTAGATCTCACAATATTCAATCGTTTTTATCATCTAGTCAATTACATAATTTATTTTAGGTTGCTTTAATAATGGGCATTATGGGTGCTTGTCGTGCAGCAGAATTGCACTCTATGCAAATTACAGATTTAGAAGATCATGGATCTATTTTTATGGTCAGTGTACCAAATACAAAAACAAAAATTGCCAGAAAATTTACTGTTACGGGAACATTTCATACCATAGTTAAGAAATATTTAAATCTTCGTCCTACTGATATATCGCAAACGATATTATTCTTTAAATTTCAAAATGGAAAATATCATTCACAAAGAATTGGCATTAATCAATTTGGAGCAATGGGGAAAGACATTGCTACATTTTTAAAATTACCACACTGTAATTTATATACAGGGCATTGTTTTTCGCCGCTTCGCGGCAACTTTATTAGTAGATGCTGGAGGCACTGAAACGCCATGGCGGTTGGCGTTCAACTACTGTGGCTGAGGGGTACGTTGATGATTCCGAAAAGAATAAGACAGATATTGCATTAAAATATACAGTTCTATAACACCTCAACCAGTTAGTACATCAACAACATATATGCAACAAACCCAAAATGAAACAATAAACTTGAATAATTCAGTCCTACATAGTTTACTGGTTGTTCAAACTTCACAGTTAAT
>JAFIRS010008513.1:0-16455 GCA_018342105.1 Gonioctena quinquepunctata
TTTTTTCTCGAATGATGTCGGCCATGTTTTTTCTTCAGTTGTCAATGAAACACCCTGTCTATCTTTACGCTCCGCACACTCTTCTATATCTCTCTCTTTCTCTCTCTCTTGTCCGAAAGGAGCTCCTATGACCAACCCCCACTTTACCCATGGACCAATCCCCAAATTTCAAACGGGCCAAAGCCACGTTGAATACTGAATTTATTTCGTTGATAGCCCTCTATGTATAGCAAACTGACACATACAAAGCCATTCTAGTCGTTTTCGATAGACAATACTGCGCCATACTGCGCCATTCTAGTCGTTTTCGATAGACAATAATGCGACATTCTAGTCGTTTTCGATACACAATACTGCGCTATACTAACGAGCGGTATGTGTCATACTGCGCCATACTGACCAACTTCCATCTTCCGCGCCCACATTCAACATAGCCCTTTGCACCCAACATGCCAACCAAAATCCCAGCACGGGCCGCTTAGCGTTGTCTTTGCACCCCGTCCTGGACCAGATCGTGTACCTCTGCGGCCACTCCGTCATGAACCATGGCCCATCCCTACACCGCCAACCGTATCTTTGCAGGAGGCTTTCGGCTATGGACCATCGGTGAAAGCTATCCAACAGTGTCTTGAAGTCTGCCGTTGCCATTTTGACCTTTGAAGTCTACCAACTCCGCCAGGATTCCGTCACAGAACAGGTTCCCCGGTGGGCCAATCCCAAATTTTCTCACGGGTCGATTCGGTCGTTGAAATGTACGAACCGCCATGGGCCACCGGTGAAAGCTATCCAACGGTGTCTTGAACTCTGCCGTTGCCATTTTGACATTTGACGTCTACCAACTCCGCCAGGATTCCGTCATGGGCCGAGCGCTTTACCTTTTCCACGGGCCATACCAAAATCCCAGCACGAACCATTCGGCGTTGTCTTTGCATCCCGTTCCATCACCCATCCCGCCGCCGCTAACCATATCTTTGAAGTCTTCGGCCCCCCACCAACCGTGTCTTTGAAGTCTACGACCCGCCAACGACCGTTTGAAGTATACATTCCGTCACCAATCGACCCACCAACGTTGCCACTCACATGCGCTGTTGCCATTTTTCACTCTTTTAAAAAGTCGTAGAATCTGGGGAAATTGGCCTGCGCCTCAAGTATAAAATTTCCCCAGAATCTGGGGAAAAATTTCTGGTCTCAAGTGCCTTCACTCCTGCTAACATTCTCAATTGAATATTGAATAGAAGGATTTTTTAGTAAATTGAAAAATCCACGATGAAACTGAAGGTTTTTTTTGTGAATGTTTACCAGAAAACAACTACTTCCCTGGCTAAAGTCACGCTGGACATTGAACTACATCTGATGGTTTTTCTGAAAGGCCCATTACTCAAAAAAAAAAACTGAAAGTGAAAATTATCATTTTAATTCAGATATTATTTGATTTTCTATTCCCGTCTCAACTGAGAATTCATATAGATGAATGAGGCAGAGAATGTTTTTCAAAACATATTACCCTCTACACTTGGTCTTCAATACATTTTCGTCGACGGAAATCTATTTCACGCTTCCACGATCATCAGGAAGACCGGAAGAAATGGGAAATACATCTGATTCAATGAACATCCTGTTCATATTTTCAAACAAATCAATCGATCATACTCCATGACAGGTTTCAATGTCAAAAAAACACTAATTTCAAAGTGTCTCTCCAAAAGAAATGTTTTTAACCGTTTTCTATTTTAATGTCCAGCGTGGCTTTAGCCGGGGATGTAGTTGCTTTCTGTTAGACATTCGCAAAAAATAACTTCATTTTTATCGTGAATTTTTCAATTCACAGAAAAATCTTTCTATTCAATATTCAATTGAGAATGTTACCCTTTTCAACATACAGATAAAAACAGTGATGTTCCTTCAAGCTATCATGGAGGTATTCTTTCACACTATAGTAGCATTTTTTCATCATCAAAAATTTTAATGTCTTTTTGAAATTACTGAAGGAATCTATACTTCTAAATTCTAAGGTTAGTGGAAGTTAATTGTAAATTTTCATTTGCATATATCTTAAAATATTCTCTAATTCTGTAGTTTTGTGTCTGGGAACACATAGATGATCAGATTTCCTGGTATCATAATTATGATTTGAAGAATTTCGTTGAAATTTATCAATGTTTTTTCTCACATACAAGATACATTGGTAGACGTATATGCTGTAGAAAGGCATAATTTTATATTCAATGAATGTGGGCTTACAAGTTTGTCTAAAGTCTAGGCTGAACATTTTTCGTATAATTTTTCTCTGTGTTACAAATATTATATTGGCATCTACGGAATTCCCCCATAAGATTAAATTATAACACAAGTTAGTGTACACTAAACTGTAGTAGACGTTAATTACTGCACTGTTGGGCATGCAGTCTTCAATTCTTGAAATTGCATAAAATGCTTCATTCAATGTTATGTTAACTGCGTTAACTTGCTCTGTCCATCTGAGATTGGAATCGATATGTAAGCCCAAGAACTTTGTTGTAGTTGATTCAATTATATTACTTTCGACTCGACATGTTAGAAAAGGTGAGTTGAAGGTAATATTATGAAAATATACAGATTCTGTCTCATCAACATTAACCATTAAACCATTACATTTACACCAATTCACGAGATAATTCACAGTGTCTGTAATAGCTGATATGGGTTCCTCTGAGGTCTGTGCAGACACCGCCAGTGAGGTATCATCCGCATATATCGTTAGCAGTTGTGATTTTAGATGGACTGGTAAGTCATTTATAAAAAGTAGATATATTAGCGGTCCCAATACAGAGCCCTGAGAAACTCATATATCCAAAATATGAGAGTTGGAAATAGCATCCTTTACTTTGACTATCACCTTCCTATAGCTGAGAAAATCTACAATCCAATCCAAGAAAGTTTCTCTGAATCCAAGGTTGTACAATTTATTCTCGATGAACTTTCTGTCTAAATTGTCGAAAGCAAGGGATAGGTCGGAAAACAGCCCTGCCACGTGCCTTCCGTTGTCCAGTTCCGTGTAAACATGTTCGAAAATATTGCAAGTAGCAGTTTGTGTTGATCTATCGGCCCGGATTCCATGTTGGTGTGTAGATATGAGCTGGTTGATATTTTTCAAAAATGTATAATCTTGCTGCAAACAATTTTTTCGAAGATTTTAGAAATAACACTCAGTACTGATACCGGGCGATAATTGGATAGATTTTCCGGATCATTTTTTTTGTGAATTCCACATCTGCTTTTATGAACATCATGTTCATATTTCCAAACAAATCAATAAATTATCTGGTTATTTCAGTTTGGTTAGGTAAGGTTATTTAAAAAACAAGCCCGTTCCCCAATATCAATTGAATTTGCAAAACTCTTTGCATGAAAAACAACTAATCAGAACCATCTCCGACCAACCCCAATATGCATGCTGTGTCAACAAATACTCAGTTCAAAGACTCTAGAGGATGCCAGATCCCGTAAAATATTATATGTAGACCAATGATATTTGAACACCTTGATTGCACGGTTCCAGAAAAAATTGTCTTTCAGGGAAATATGTCATACACAGAGGTCAGTTTGACGAGAAAATCAATGTTTTTATATTCAGATGTCCAGAAAATCTCTAGATCTAGCGAGAAAATGAGCCTTCCATGATGAGTAATGTCAGAAATCCTTCAGACTGGAAATTCAGTAGAACTACGGAAAATACATGGTAATGTTGAGTGATATTGGTCTGGAACATTTAACATTGGTGTGCTCTGAGGATCTGATTCCTGTAAATGAATATCACTATATCGGGCATCGGCATTTCTTGAAAATTTCCGTAGATCCAGGAAAATATCTATAAAAATTACTATATCTATCTTACAGAACCCGAGAAAATGAATGTTCTTATCTTCAGATGTCTAGAAGATCTCTAGATCTAGCGAGAAAATAAATGATAAATAATGCCAGAAATCCATCATACTGGATATTCACTAGAGCTACGGAAAATGAATAGTAAAGTTGCGTGATATCGTTCTGGAGCACTCAAAATGGTTGTGCTCCAAGGATCTGATTTTTGGTATGAAAGTCAATATATTGGACCTTGGCATTTCTCAAAAATGTCCGTAGATCTAGAAAAATTCGGGGAAAATTACTATAGGTATCTATCTCACACAGGAAATGGAAATTTCCAGTATTTTTTTTTAATGTTCTGGTTCCCACGAAAAGGGATATCCTGTAATGTTCAGAGAACATCGTGGGAACCAAGGGAAAGAAAGTAGGAGTTGGTGTTCTTCTTAAATTTCTGGAGGTTGTATGCCTCGGGGAACACCTCCCTAGGCAATGAGTTCCAAAGCCTCGCTGTTCGTTGGATGAACGAGTCTTTGGAAAGTGATGTTCTGCAGGTCTCCAAAGTGACCACGAAGGGGTGTGATGACTGAATTTGACGGGTTAATCTTGAAGAGACTGCCAAAGCAGGAACGATTGTTGATATTTCAGAAGAGCATCGCCCATGAAAATATCTATAAAATAGAGACAAATCGCCAACTTTTCTACGGTATTCCAGACAAGTGAGCGAGTTTGTAAGCGAGGCATCACCGACGAGACGAATTGCCCTCTTTTGGACAGAATCCAATAGCCTCAGGATATGTTTAGGTGCCGCGCTCCAAATATGGGAACAGTATTCCAGGACAGGTCGGATCTGTGCCTTATAGATCATAAGCAGCTGAGTGGGGGTGAAATAGCTCTTGGCACAAAACAAAAACCAAGTTTTGGGATGCACTTTGGCAATGGACCTCACGTGATTTTCCCAGGAAAGGTTATTGCTGATAGTAATACCAAGCATGATATGGATGACTTCAGTGGTATGGTTACTCCTGACAAAGTTATGTTAGGCACAGTGAGATCGGCTTTTCTAGAGAAAAGACATGCTTGTGTTTTGTTTGCATTGAATTCTACCAAGTTATTAGATCCCCACTCGAGAATTGTTGCTAAGTCCATATTTATATTATTAACATTTCTTCCTCGTTCATTTCTGGTTTCACGGGCTGATATAGGGGCCCTGGAAGAGAAAGCGGTATGGAGGGTACTATCATCGGCAAAGCTGTGTACTGGACATGAAGTTGCTTTCAACAGGTCGTTGATGTGAAGTAGAAATAGTGTTGGTGCGAGAATAGATCCTTGCGGAACACCAGCATTTATGGGTAGAGTGTCAGATGAAACTCCATCGACCACTACATGGAGAGACCTGTTTGAGAGAAAACTAGCAAGCAGAGAACACAGCTGAGGGGGCAAGCCATAAGACGGAAGCTTGGCGAGGAGTCCCTGGTGCCAAACTCGATCGAACGCCTTGGAGATATCTAATGCCACAGCTAAAGTTTCTCCATACTTTTCAATAGATAGCTGCCATATATGTGAGACGTAAGCGAGCAGGTCACCAGTTGATCTCTGATGGCGGAAGCCATATTGCCTATCGTTGACAATTCCTGAGTCTTCCAGATATTTCATGAGCTCGATGTTGATGGCTTTTTCCATGACCTTTGAAATAATAGATAGCAGTGCGATAGGTCTGTAGTTGCTAGGTAGGGCCTTTTGCCTTTTTAGGGACTGGCTGTACTCTTGCAATTTTCCAATTGGACGGAAATACCCCCAAATTGTAAGAGTGGTTGAACAACTTGCGAATAACAGGTGTTAGTTCGGGGGCACATTTCTTGAGAACAATCGGCGGGATTCCGTCAGATCCACAGGCTTTGTTGGTGTTGAGACCCAGCAAAATATTCCTGATAGTACGTTGGCGAAAGGTGATCTCGGGCATGTGACTGTCAATAGGTGTTATGTTCGGGGGTTGTTTTCCCGATGAATCCAGAGTGGAATTTCCAGCAAATAGGTGCGCAAAGATATTGGCTTTTTCCTGGGCAGTCGTTGCTACTGTTCCATCTTCTTTGGTTAGAGGAGGAAATGAGCTAGAAGTGAAGTTTCTTCCCACAGCTTTGGCGAAAGACCAAAATGAACGGGATCCGTCAGGACATTCAGCAAGTTTTGATCTTATTTTGGCATTGTGGGCATCTTTTGAGCATTCTATTGTCTCTTTGCATATGCCTCTAGCCTCGACATATGCTGCTCTGGTCTCAGGGCTCGGATTTTTTAGCCATCGATGGTATGCTGCCTGTTTGGAAGCCACAGCTCTAGAGCAGTTTCTGTTAAACCCGGTCTTATCGGATGATGTTCTTCTTTCGGTATTCGGTATGTAAGTCTGCATCCCCAACAAGATGATTTCAGAAATTGTCTCAGCACATCGTGTTGGATCTACTGACGAGAAACAAACTCTCTTCCATGGAAACGCTGAGAAAAACATACGAAGACCTTCCCAGTCGGCCGAATTGTAATGCCACATGAGACGGGGTGGTATTGTGCGGCTCGATGGTAAATGGACAGAGCATGTTGTGGAGATGAGGGTGTGATCAGAGTTTCCAAGTGGGGCACAAACTTCTATTCTATACGGGTCAGGATTGGTGGTGAGGAAAAGATCTAGTGAATTGGCAGACTGGTTGTTGACATCAGGGATGCGGGTTGGTAGCTCGACCAGTTGTTCTAGATCATGAGTGATGGCGAAGGCCTCGGCTTGACGACCCGCATCATCTGTTTTGTTAGAGAATTTGAGCCAGGCAGCGTTATGTACATTAAAGTCTCCCATGATTATGGTTTCAGCTGTTGGATGGTTCTCCTGAATGTAGTCCAGTTTGAGTGATTGAAACTCAAAGAGGTCGTTATATGAAGGTTCATTAGGTGATAGGTAAAGGCAGCAGAGGAACTTAGTCAGTTTGGTATCAGATAGCCTGAACCACATCACATCAAAGTCTTTCGGTTCCAAACTCTCTTCACGCTGGCATGAAAGGTTAGCCTTAGCGTAAAGGCAGACTCCACCTTTGAACCTGAATCGAGAATGGAGTTCGTAACCAGGACAAAGCATATGGACCTTGTTGGTGGACGAGTTTACTTGTGTTTCTGTTAGAGCCAGAATATCCGGTTTTTTCGTCTGTAGGTGATGGTGGACGTCATTGATGTTCTTGTTGAGTCCGCGGATGTTGCAAAAATTAATCTTTAATGCTGAGTCCCCTCGAGTACCTCTCGCCCGGAAATCCGAATGGAGAGGTATTTTGCTTCCGGAGTGTTTTACTCTAGGAGACTTCATCATTATTACTATTAGGATGCACCTGAAAATAAAGGAGGAATTGGGGAAAAGGAAAGAGGGAGACCGGAAAGTATCGACCGAACACTGAAACATGGAATGATCCATTTCACAGCACACAAAGTCGATATGGTGGTATTTCACCGGGCGATGAGACCATCTTCCACCTTCGGTTATCCTTTTAGTCGCCTCTTACGACAGGCAGGATTTACCATGGGGCTATTCTAAAGCCGACCCCCATACAGCATAAGTTGGAAATTACCCTATATATTCTGGGTACTTCTTCGAAAAAGTGAAATTGTGAACTCGAACTCTCCTACCTATATCTTCTTCTGCAACATTTTATAGAGAATCAAGAATTCAGTTTCAATCTGGGATGTATTTGGTGAAGAAATACTGAAAGAACCCCGCACAATAGCAAAGGAAATTGGCCCACAGTGAGATTTGCCTGAAATTTACATATGTTATTGGTATTGAGTTTCTGATCAAATGTTCTCATGGGCCCAATCCTCTAAGACCAATGATTTAGCTCTCAGGGCCGTATTTAGTCTAGGTGCCCAACATACAAATAACAATATTACAATCGATTAAAAATCAAAATAAGGAATGCTATCAAATTTGGCTGTACAGTAATATCTGCAAAAAAAAACTTTGAAATAGTGGTCAGACGAAAGCATTAAAAAATTAACGTTTTGTTCAAAACGGTTCAGTTTGATGTGATTTAAGTAAAAAGTATGAAAGCATTTTTTTCCAGATACTTGCTATTTCTCATGTTTACATGCTATGACGGCACTAGCAATCTATTCGGGACTGAAGTGTAGCTGGTATTGATTCTAAATACAGCCAAAAAATGTCAATAGTAATAAAAATAGCCTTGGAAAACAAAAATGAGCACACACAAATATTATTATTTGACACATTGACAGTTGTTGTTTATGTTATTAAAATGATTGTGCAATGGCCGTGAAGATCTAGTTAGGATATCTTCAGCAGCCCGAGTTACTGTATTTACGAACAAAGACTCATGCTTAATGCTTTGTTGCCTGGATTAGAGTCTGTCGATTGCCCATACCTTTTAAAAGAAGAAACTCTCCAAGCTATCTTGCAAAATGTTCGTAACATTGCAAATAAGAAATCCCAAGATTTTTGTGACGAAAATTCTTATTCGGACGACGAATTTAAAATAATGACTTCCATTTCAAAAAATCAATTTTAAGAATTGTTTGGGTATTGTGATGCTATTCCCGGTGAAGGTGGATTCAGATATGTACTTGAGAAAGATCTTTCAACATTTCTGTGTAAGTTGAAACAAGGCTTATCTGACGAATTTTTAAAGATTATTTTTGCCTATACCACAAGATAGTCGGTAAGCTTAGCAATTAGCAGAGTTGATTTGAAGCAATAACTCATTATCAGTATATAGAGCGACACGTAACGCCATTTTCAAATGAACTTTATAATCCCACACCAGAAAATCCGAAAGCAAAATGCTCAGTAAACGCTACTTATACCTACATTAACTGAAGTTCCAATTTCCGGACACTTAGGCAGACATTTTCTCAACATAAAGGTCCCCATTTAGTAAAACCGACGCTATTGGTTGCCCCGGATTGCTACATTCTTGCTGTACTAGGTGTTTACTACACTGATGGACGAAATACTGACAGCATGATATTGGAAAATGAATACAAAAATGGTGTTCAGGGTATGAGAAACTGGTTTTTGGAGGGAGACATACTCCTCGTCGACAGAGGGTACAGAGATGCAATGCCCCTTCCAAACCGAATGGGGATTAATTACAAAATGCCAGCGCTCATACAACCAGGAAAAAAACAACTCTCAACTGAACCAGCAAACGATAGCCGATTGGGTGATAGAAAGTCGTAATGGCCATTTTAAGTCAATTTTTAAATTATTTGACCAAGTGATAAATATGCAACATGTTCAACACTTAAAAGACTTGTATCTTATTGCTGGCGCTATTATTAACAGATATTATCCACCAATTTTAATGACAAATGCTACAGTTGAACTAGCAAGAACTATGTCAGCAAGGTCTAGACATATTAATCTTGTTCAACAACGGGTGGAAGAAGAACGTTTACTTAATCGACGTGGATTATGGCAGCAACATAATAATGAGCATGTAACTCGATTTCCACACCTATCTATGGATTACTTAAGAAACGTGAAATTGAATTATCAGCGTCCTATGTCCAAGACAGAACACTTAGAGATGATCATGAGTCGTTTGAAATTGATCTTAGAGTGAATGAACCTGGATTTATTAGACTCAGAGAGTATTCCCGATTCAGGAGAGAAAAATATCAAGTATTTATTCAATACACTATGCAAGAAAACCAGCCTGAGGAAAATAATGAAGAAGATGTATTGATAATATGATACTACTGCAGTTGCAAATCAGGAGCAAGCAAACATGTGCTCATATTCGTAGCATATTGTGGTATTTGGGATTTTCCCGCCATAATCAAAATGTGAATTATCCATCGACTTCTGTATTACAGCATATGCAAGATGCCGCAAATCGTCCAGTGCAAGATGCGATACTCCAGCAGCTGTAAGTGTTTGATTATTATTTTGATAATGAGTGCTTAACTTTTTTGTTCACTTCCACCACCCTGGAAATATCGGTTTCAACTTTGTTAGTTATGAATTAGATATAGTTTTAATAAAATAGTAGAGTTATATTTATATTATAGTTAGATAATTCAAGAAGTAAATGACCGATTTCAACAATCAAAACGTAGTTCTTATTTTTTCCTGTTACTATCTTTCTTAAAAAGCTACAAGATAAGTCCTACATAAAGTTTATAGGTTAGGCCGGCCATCTTGGATATTAAGATGGCGACCACTTTTGTTATGTACACAGAGAAAGCTACATTCATCTATCAAACGAGCTATCAACCACTGAAATAGGACAACAAATAAGAAAGTTATAACAAAATCAATTTGACTCATTTTTTTGTGGATCACTTGGCAAATACAGTTTTACTAAATACGGTCCTGTAGGACAGAACATGTTTCACAGAGGGCTTGTGCTGAAAGTCAAATGCTAAGATTTTGAAATATTTCTTATTTAATTAAATTCTAATAGGAAATAAAAATACTATGGGCTTGAGAAAAAAGTGACATTGTTTATTTGGCACCTAAACCAAACACGGCCCTGAGAGCTAAATCATTGGTCTTAGAGGATTGGGCCCATGAGAACATTTGATCAGAAATTCAATACAAATAACATATGTGAATTTCAGGCAAATCCCACTGTGGACCAATTTCCTATGCTATTGTGCGGGGTTCTTTGATACTTTTGACAATTAAACTGTTATGTAGTTGAACTTGTTCCAAAAATATTTTTTGCTACGATTTAAATAAGATGATACCCTTCTTTTTTCAGTCGTCCAGATACATCCTTCCTATGGTTCAGAAACCCGATCAAGGCACTGAAGTATATCTTTTGTACCCTCTATCGCTGGAAAATCTTCAAAAGCATGGTTTGTCTTACCCTGGTAATATTCGTCGTTCTTGCCCTTTATGCCTTTCCAGGATATAGTGTCAAGAGAATCCTTGGAGCCTGATGGAATCATCACTCGATGGTTTTACTCAACAATTTTCATATTTACGAAGTTATTCTTGATGTGTTTCACTAATATACATTATATTTCAAGTTTATACCCAATGATTTTCATTAAATTGTATACAATTTTGCATTTCGTGGGCATGTTCTACCAATAAAAAAGCCACCTACGAATATTTTTTTAATTTTGTTTTGACCTTATATAGGGGTGAAACATGCAACTCCTATTCCATTTTTTACCAGAACATTTCAACGGAACAAAATTTCTCAATTTAAATATGTGTTGAAAAGAACGATTCATTGCCAAACTTTTTCAACTCCTGTGATGTGTCCGTGAAAGCAATAGTTTCCTAATAAACAAATAAAATACAAATGGAATCGAAAAAGGTGGCTGTCACGTTTTGTTTGCACAACTTGTGACTTCAATCGTAGTGTTCTAAAATCGATAAAATCTAGTAGGTGGCTGTCAAGTCGCTTTGATTTCTATGTGGTAGTTGAGAGTGCAGTTGTGTCTTTTGAATCTTCAGTATGAATAATTACACTAACGCTGAAATGGCCGATAGGCATTTTATGTATGGTGGTGCCAACGGAAATGATTTGGAAGCTAGACGGCTCTATGCAGAGATGTATCATCAGCACGTGATACCTCATCACACAATTTTTGCACATCTTCACCAAGAGTGACTTTTCAAAAACGAACAACTGATTGTGGTCAATAAGAACGATGGCACTGGAAGAAGAGATTCTCAATATGATTGAAGATCGTCCGGAATTAAGTACAAGACAAATTGCTAACACACTTAATACAATCTGAAGAATTTTAAAGGATTACCAATTGTATCCTTACCATATTCAACGAGTCCAGGCACTATTGCCGCGAGATTTTCCCCATTGAGTAGACTTTTGTCAATGGAGTCTTCAAATGATTATCCAAAATACTCAGTTTTTAGAAAACGTAATAGTCACTGACGAATCCAACTTTTCAAGGCAAGGTATTACAAATTTCCATAACAATCATCTAAGGTCTGTATCAATATGAATTTTCACTCAACGTGTGGGTCGGAATTATTGGTGAAAATATTATTAGGCCGTATTTTCTACCGTTGAGGCTAACTGGTGCAACCTATACAAATTTTCTCCAGGAGCAGCTTCCCATTTTACTTGAAAATGTTCCACTAGCTATTTGATCACGAATGTGGTTCATGCGCCTGTTCATTTCAGCATAACTGCTCGTCAGTACTCGGACGACGTGTATCCAAATCGTAGGATAGGCAGAGCAGGACCTCAAACCTCGGCCTCCCAGATCTCCAGACTTAAGCCACTTGGACTTTTGCATCCACGGTCACCTGAAGTCCTTGGCTCATTCGACCTCCATTGAATGTGTGAATTATTTGAGGAGTCGCATCATTGCAGCCTGCGAGGCAATAAAAACACACCAGGAATATTTCAACGTTTGCGCCAGTCTATGAGACGGAGACTTGATTCCTGTCTGATGGTTGGAGGTGGTCATTTCGAACAGTTTTTATAACGCCATTCCGTTTGATCTTGTTGCCTTTTCCTTTGTTGTAATACATATCATTTTGTTTTGTTTGTATTTTTAATTTGACATTATATTAAAACAAAACATGGTACTGGTACATACATTAAAATTTGAAAGAAGCGGAATAATTTTAAAATACTACCATTGAAGTCACAAGTTGTGCAAACAAAACGTTACGGCCACCTACTAAATTTTTTCGATTCCATTTACAGAAGTTAAAAAAGTTTTGCATTGAATCGTTTTTTTCAACACATATATTAAATTGAGAAATTTTGTTCCGTTAAAAAGATCTGGTAAAAAATGGAATGGGGGTTGCATGTTTCACCCCTTTAAAAGATCACAACAAAATTAAAATAAAATTCATAGGTAGCTTTTTTATTGGTAGAACATGCCCAAAATATGCCATCTCTTCAACTCTTCAGCAATATCTAGCAAAAAAAAAATATGTTTTTGTTTTCATTTTTGGAAGCGTGTAACTTTTCAAGGAAAGGCCTAAGAGCTTTTGTTTACATGAAAGACCCCCTTCAATTTTCGACAAGGAATCACCCCCTGAAAATGTTTGCACTTATTTGGTATCACCCTGTATGTATATGTTTATGATCTGGGTGTCTTTTACTTGGGTACATAATAGTAAAACTGAAATACAAAAATAAGCTGATCATTTTTTTAGTTTCCTCTCATGCTGTGAAATATTTAAAATATGGTAGTATGGATTTGGCAATTCAGATGAAAATATTTCATGCACCAAAAATCGATTCATTTACTCGGATCATTGCTGTCCACAAGATATCCTTATGGTAAATTGAACATGTACGTAATAATCAATAAAGAAAATGAACAAATCCTCACCTCAGAATTGACAAAGGCATTAACTTCCCAGGTTTCTTTTGATACTTTATTGCCAATCAAAGACGAGGCCCAAGTTGTACTTCCCACTGAGACTTATGTACCAAAGCAGTACTATACAAAGACACATTTTCTTGCTGATGACTCTACGGAAAGTGATTCTAGTTTTTCTCGACAGGTAAAAAGTTTGAGGGTTGAACACAATTATCAGTGATTATTTCTATGCATATTTTTTGCCAATTTATAATTTTCACAAATTTCCAGTTATCAGACTATGTAGTGATGATCTACCCATCATATCCTTTTTATTGAGGGCTAGCCCACGAAAGTTGAAAAAAATGTGGAAGAGACAAAAAGTTAAATTATAAAGGACAAATTGGCTTATGAAGTATTTCAAAAAACCTTCCGTCTTTGAAACCTATAATTCAAAACGTATGCTCTCAACTTTTGTGTATGACCATTTCGAAAGAAGTTCTGGTGCTGTTCTAAATAATGCTAATAAATGTTGAATCAAATCCGAATCTACCTCCAAGTATCATGAAAAAATTAAGGACGTTCGCGATCCCTCTCAATTTTTATTCAGTTAGAGCTTACGATTATGTGAGAAAGACTTCAAACATATCTTCCATACTCAAGAAGCAGATTGATTTTGAGGGTAGAAGAAACTGGGGTGATGTAGATATTGGACTAGATGTGGATGATTCTGAGATTCAACAAACTCTTGAAACCCTGATGCTGATGGTTGATCTCCTGAAAGTTGCCATCGTATATTGAACTTTCTCACTGAGGGTGACAAAGCAAATTTTGTAAGGGAAGCTTAGATTAGGCTAGCTGAAATGAAGATTCAGGTAATATCAGTAACTTATGATGGACTTTTTTCATCTTTTTATGTTAGATATATTTCATTTCTACAATTTCTATAACTTTATAGAGTTACTCTGCCTACTCTCTGTTTAAAGAATTATTTTTATTTGTATTGAATTGATATATTTAAGTGTATTGTGATATGGAATGTAAACAACAATATTGTTATTTGACGCTATTTCTTGTTTTCTTTAATTAGAATTTTTATAGGTAATGGGATTATTCAATTGGAATTTTAAGAACTTTAGATTCAACTGCTATCCCTCAAGATATATTGTACCTGACACTTTTTCTGGATGCCGAAATGTATCTATGTAGAAAAGTGTAGGAAGTAGCTGCCGTTGAAAAAACTCACACAACACTTCTTATCATTTGCAATGCAATGAAATTGTTAGTGACTTCAATTGCATGCGCCCCACGTTTTTCGTTTCAAATCTTACACCCATTTTCATAGTTTCATTAAAAATTCACAATAACAAATTTTCAAGAACATGGGGGTTGGGAATCTGTATTGGGATATAAATCTGTATGGGGCTAGGAGAAATTATTTTATACTGTTTAGTCCATTTATAAACGTGGTGTATTGATTTTTTTTTATGTAAATAACTATTTTATACTTTTAGTCCGTTTTATAAACGTTGTATATTGAAAAAAAGTTATTTAGATAATTATTTTATACTTTTTCAAGTCCATTTTATAAACGTGGAATATTAAAAATAAATCATCTAAATAATTATTCATTTCATTCAACTTATTTTCTCATCCGGGTATCCGGATTTTTTGGGAGTGTTCTTCCGTTCTATTTTCGGGAATTCCATATGCTCGTTCCTCTTACCTATTTTCTGGAGCTTTTAATTTTTCATAATTTTTTCTTCTATTTTTTCCATTGGTTACTGGATTTTTATCGTTGGTTTTTTGGCTCGTTTGGTTTGTTTATCACCCATGTTTAGATTCCTATCTGTTTTTTGATATTTTTCCGAGTTTTCTGATTTTTTCAGAGATTTTTAGATTTTCTATTTCGGAAACAAGAAGATTCTGATGCAATTTATAAAGCGTAAAATAATTATGTGCTACTTCATGGCCGAATACTTCTATTGCTTTGGAACATGATATTAAAATATATTATAAATTGAAAGAGAATGTCTACCTTTCCAATTATTTACTATTTATCAACTCAAAAAGTATTGTTCCAATTTTATTAAAAAGGATGTGTTGAAATTAATTCATAAATCTCATTTTAGGATTGAAAAATCCAAAATAGAGTTTGTCAAATCCTTTAGTGGCCAGTTCTAGAAAATGATACATTATATACCCACGAACAACCTAATCGTATATGTACGCACACTTTTCTTTGAATACATTTTTGTCGACGAAAATCTATTTCACGCTTCCACGATCATCAGAAAGACCGGCAGCACTGTAAAACACATTTTCTAGAAGCACTCTCACTTTAAAAGATGGAAAAATGTTAGAAATATTTTTTTTGGAGTGACAGTTTGAACTGAGTGTTTTTTTGACATTAAACCTCCCATGGGGTATGATAGATTGATTTTTTGAAAATATGAAGGGTGTTCGTAAAATCAGAAGTGGAATCATCTGCGACTCGAAGCTAAACATTAGTCACCATCTTCCATCGTTCAAGATAACCTCTTGTGGGGTATTCATGTTGAAAAGTTAAACATTCTCAATTGAAAATTGAATAGAAATATTTTTCTGTGAATTGAAAAATCCACGATAAATATGAAGTTATTCTTGTGAATGTCTAACAGAAAACAACTACTTTCTCGACTAAAGCCACACGCTGTACATTGAACTACATCTGATAGATATTTTGAAAGGACCCTACCTCAAAAGAAAAATGTGAAAGTAAAAATTTTACTTTCTATTCCAGTCTTGATTAAGAACTCATATATTTATGAGATAAAGAAAAATGGTTTTTAAGGAGCACTCACCAGAAATCACTTGTAACATTGATGCAAGACTGAGTCTTCAATACATTTTTGTTGACGAAAATCTATTTTACGCTTCCACGATCATCAGGAAGACCGGAAGAATTGAGAAACACATTTTCAAAAACCAGTCTCACTTTCAAAGATAGAAAAATGTTAGACATATTCCTTTCGGAGTGACACTTTGAAATCGGTGTTTTTTGACATTTTAACATGTCATGGGGTATGATAGATTGATTTCGAAAATATGAACAGGGTGTTTATGAAATCAGGTGAGGAATCATCTGCGACTCGAAGATAAACTTTAGACACTATCTACCATCGTTCAAGATACCTCTTGTGGGGCATTCATGTTAAAAAGGGAAACATTCTCAATTGAATATTGAATAGAAAGATTTTTCTGAGAATTGAAAAATCCACGATGAAAATCAAGTTATTCTTGTGAATATCTAACAGAAAACAACTACTTCCCCGGCTAAAGCCA